>JAJHJA010000580.1:0-299775 GCA_021202915.1 Heliconius himera
TGATGACTGTGAAATTTTACCATATATATACATATTTGACCACAGTATCATGATTTACGTATTTAATTCTTAAGACAATCAGTATTTTAATTTTAAATAGTCTTTTTAATGATATTTTTTGTTGTATTAAAAGTAAAATATTTTTTAAATGGCAGGTGTGTGGTATATGTGATAGATTTGCCCTCTTGTTCTGTCAATTATTACAATAATAGTGTTTTAAAGTCTGCTCTTTATATATTCTTGGGAGATTCAAATTATGTGTATGTAAGATTAATCTAAAACTACATGAAAACAAAAAGGGCATGATGGAAACTTAGATAAAAATAAGGCAAGATATTTATTATCTCCCACTGCAAGCTGATATTTTACATTATAGTGTACACAGGCACATCGACAAGGATAACAAAATAAAAAATATACTGATTGATGAAATTCTAATTAGCCACTGAATTCTCCACAAGTCAGCAGGACCTCATAAACAAAGGATTGATAAACAAACTCAAACGGTGACAACGGCGCCGGCGCGTTCGACCGGCGAGAGCGACGTCTACCGTAACTGACAATAACAAGACGAACAAGAGAGTCCGACAGGGTACTCCCACTCCTCTCATGAAAACGCATCATACGCCAGCATCCAATTTATCTTTCGACAAATAAATCTGTACAAAATATATTAAATATATACTCTGTAATGCTAAAAACTGTAACGCTACCTCATCAAAAGTTCAATCACGATTATTAAATGATTTAAAAACACAACTGGTTCACGTGCAAGAACAAACATTCACCTACGGCTCGCGCTCGCACGTCCACCCTCCTTTGCTTACGTACAGTCCTCGCGTGGTGTTTGCGTGGTGCATGCGTGGTGGAGCGGGGGCTAGTTGCGCTCCGACTCGTCGCAGTCGCGCGAGATGTGCCCCGGCTTGCCGCACACGTAGCACGTCTTGGTGCCGTCGGGGCAGTTGCGCGAGATGTGGCCGGCCTTGTTGCAGTTGTAGCACGTCTGGTTGGACGAGTCGCGCCCGCCCTCGGGGCAGTTGCGCGCGATGTGCCCCGTCTTGTTGCACGTGTAGCACGACGGCTCGTCGGGGCTCTGCGCGCACTCGCGCGCTATGTGCCCCGTGCCGTTACACCTGTAGCAACGGTCGGCTTCCTCCTTGCAGTCGCGCGCGAAGTGTCCGGTGCGGTTGCACTTGAAGCACTTCTCGCGCTGCCGGTTGAACCCGGAGTCGCGGGCGCCGACGCCGCCCTGCGTGCACTCGCGGGCGAAGTGCCCTGTCCTGTTGCACTTGTAGCACGCGCTGGAACTCATTGCTGTAATATATAAAGAGATAAAAATATTAAATTGTTATTTTTTTTATAAAATTATTAGACAATTTTAATTATAAGATTGTTTATTGCATGTGCTTCTGCCAAATTTTTGGCGGTTTTTAGCAGCCAACATGTCTTTCGAGCACATAAATGAATATGTTTTTGGAAAATCTTTTGAATTTGATTTTTAAATAAATTACTTAATTATAAGTTATTTTAATATAATTTAGAATTAAGTAAATTCTTTTTTTTTGTCTTTCACCGACACATCCACTATTAAATATTATTTATTATATTTTTATCTTAAAAAAAACCCTAATTAAAACCAAATAAAAACTGAATAACGTACGTATATTATATTATAATATAGATAAAGAATTAAATAATATTTCGTTACAACGTCATTCACAAAGGATCTAAGGTCACAACACTAGTAACAACTGAAAACGATTGCACCGGTCATTGTCCTCTCTTGTCCCTCTCACTTACAGCGCCACGCCTGTAAGAGGGAGGAGTGACGACAACCGTATTTGCACTCTCATTGAGTGACGTGATTGACCCTGGCTGATAAGCAGCGCATGAGACAAGATCACGGCAAAATATACATTTCACGACACTTATGCATCAACCACGTCTGAAATTACTCTATAATTAGATGAAAGTAAAGAACGGAGAGTTAGAACACCAAGCTTTCTTTTCCTTTGAAAAAAAAAATCAAAATAAATGATCATGACGACAAAAATGCGTGAAACAATAATAAACTATACTACATATTAAATCAATGCATCCTATCTACTATATATATACACACCACTATTCGATAAATATCAAGAATAGTATCGCGAGTCTCGTTAAGAAATGAAACTTTTATAAATCAAGTACAATCACTGTACAAAGACCGTTACGATTGCCGCCAATCGAATCGTTATGGATGACAAAATAAAGGAATACGAATCGATTGAAACATCGACTTTAATAATGTTATAATACTTATAGTGGGAATAGATACTTTGTGGATTCTATAAATAACCTTCCAAGAAAATGAATGAATTAAAATATTACATTGTTTCTATTCAATGGTAACATTACCATATTGGTTGCTTGCTGGTAATATCTTTATTGAAATAGTAAGATGTATATAGATATTAATAAATTGTATTTATAACATGTATCTTCTTAATAATTTGGCAATAGCACCACAATTTTTTTTATTATTTTAAAACTACATCATTATTTAATTCATAATTTCTATCTCTAAATTCTTTCTCAGATACTACTACTAGTATTTAAAATAAATGTAAATATAATTAGTAATTAATATCAATAGGAAAAATAGGTATTACACAAATTATCTTTTAAATTGGCAGCATAATATATCATCACATAACATAACTATAACAAAGAAATTTCTTTAAGAGCTTACATAGATATTTCTAAGATATTCAATAGATTGTTACACAATAATTAAAAGATAAACTGCAAAAACACTGCATCAAAATGTAATACAATTTTAGTATGTCCTATATTTCCAGATGGCTTCCATAACTGTAATACTTTCTAAATACATGTTAGATTATCTATGTTAGTAGGCTGTTCAAAAGTGAATGAAGCGAGATCAAGTTCAAAAATAAGTCAAGAGAAAGTATCACATAGAGCAATTTTATTTTCATCTTATTCTTACAGTTATTGCTTTATTTTCAGCTTTTTCTATTTGTTGGAATAAATAACCTAGTATCAAGAAACTCTATTATTCATTTTCTGTTTCAATTACAGGCATAGTTTGTTGAGTGGTATAAAATTAAGTTATAACTAGATTTTATAGTCAAATAATAGAATTGAAGAGGCCAGTTTTGGTGCAAGGGCACAAAGTGTGACTGTAAAATCGACTGGTTGTGTGTTCGATCCCAACTCAAAGAAATGAAATTTTTATTTACGTTTATATTTTCATTTCTTCGCTTTGGTGCTGAGGCAAAGCACGGGTTGAGTTCCTCTACTCAATGCCTCCAGAACTTAGCAAAAAATTGGAAATAGAGTGTTTTAACACTAGGTTCTGCCTGCCTACCCTGCTGTGTACAGGATACAGCGTGAAGCTGATTGATTGATTATAGAATTGAAAATAAATAATTTCTCCGAGTTGAAATAAAACCTACAACAATGATATTTGCACTTACACTGTTCCACAGTACAAATTATTAATAAATGTGAAATAAAAATATTTAGAATATTATGTGAAATAAACTAAATTATAAAGCTAAAAATGCATAAACAGTAGTAATGCCCCATATTAAGTAATATGGGGCATTAATATTTTTTATTGATGAGATACAAAAGATAAGAGACATTGACCTTTATCTGGTGAAAGTTGATTGCATGTTAATTATTTCATTTGGTATTCAAGCATGCAACTTGAAATAAGTGCCAGCATAATTATCTTCATTGTATTAAAACATACCACTACCTATGAAATCAATAATTTCTTTTTTCCTCATGTAGCAGGGTAGGTAGTGGGGGCTCACCACTTTCTAGAGCTCCGGAGGCTTGGCGTGTCGAGTGGCGGAAGTCAACGCCGTGCTTTGTCTCGACACCAGAGCGAAGAAATCAAAATATTAAATATAACATTTCCTTGAGTGGGAATCGAATAGACAACCTATCACATTTACAGTCACACATTTGCCCCCCTACGCCAGAACTTTCCTTCTTTTTCTTTCTTAGTTTTACATTGTACCCCGCATATAGTAGGGTGGGCAGAAAGAACCTAGTGTTAAGTTTCTGTTATCAGAAGTGAGTTTTAATGTACTAGAAAAATTATGAATAGAGTTTAGAAAATATTTTTTTATTTAATTTATATTATCTGCTGTTACATTATTGAATGATTCTTTCATTGACAACCCTATCAATTACCAAAGACAAATGTAAAGTATTTATTATAAGAAGTTCAAAGTACAAGAGACATGACATTTTAAATGTTGAATGGTTTTATCTATGAATTACAAGATACATTTTTAAAATTGATTGTCCACTTGATTTTTTTTTCTTTTGTTTGTTTTCTAATAAGACATTTTTACAAAAATACATGATTTCATACTATACTTTTAGATTTCACAAAAGAGATGCTAATCAGTATTTCATTGTTAAATAAAAGAATCTTAATGACTTAGACATTTCAAAATTTAATGTCTTCTAATAGCTGATGGTGGTTATTTTATATTCATTTTTGTAGAATTGTACATGATTAAAATTGATTTATAGTAAGTATTTTTTATTTAACTCATAAAAAAATGAATCATATTTGAGTCTCATTAGAAGTTAAGTCTAATAATTATAATGTAATTAATGTGTCAACATATATTTTCTTTGAGCAGTTTGTCAAGGTTATGTCGGGTGTAAAATGTGATATGGTTAATTCAATATTATATAAATTGGAAATATTGCAATAAATACTATTCAGTTGCGTTTTAATTAATAAAAAAGAAACAAACCTAACTTTCCCACACGCCGTTTATGACACTTAGATGCGTCATGAGTAAAAAAGAAAAGTTGACTACATGGCATAGCTAACATAGCTTAACGTAAAACCAAAGTAGATAATAAGCTAATACAAAAAATAAGCTATTCCGTAAGTCAATTGATATCTAATAAATGAGAAATCGCTCATAAAGGCAATAAATTACCTCAATTTCTATACAGCTTTGTATGTCGTTGAAGTTGCTGTAGTGCTGTCAGTACAACCACGTTCGTTAACAACCTGGACACACTGCGTTAGCTTTAAAACGATAAAAACTCATTGCAATAAATGTCTTAAGTCCTGTTTAAAACTGCTTTTAGTTTCTGAATCTTAAACAAATATTCGATAAAAGTACGCGGTATTGTAGAGAAACCACGTGTAGGGGTACCGGTAGCGCGCGGCTTTTAGAGAGATGATACACTTTGCACTTACCTATTTGTTGTGAAACTTCTTAAACACTTAAAGCACTATTTTATAGATCGTTAACCGATCAAAAAATTTAGAAAAATTACAAATTAGTCGTAATTTATGACGCTATGTTTGCAAGGAAGCCAGCCACCATCACTACGAATTCGTAAAAGACATATTAAGCATAGACACAATAATAAAAAAGTTTGAATGCATAGTGAAAATTGTTGCCATTGTAAAAAACTTAGACTTACTTTGTTCATAAGAGGAAAACGATAAGGCACCCATACACGGAACTTAACTTCCAAAGATGACGTCAAGTACATGGAAAATATTTTGAAACAGTAATATTTAAATTATATGATTCATGAAGTTATAAGCTGAATAGAGAAAAAATAGGCAATTGCTTTTTTATTGTTAATATTGTCTATTTTACAAATTTAAGAAATGTCATCAGAATTTAGACTTTGATGTTTAGCACTGAGTTTATTCATTTGTCAATTTTGTCATCACAGTTTGTGTTGTGAATTAGTATGTAGTTTTAACTTTTGTTTTAAAGTAATTAAAATCTAAGAATAAATAAGTATTTAAATCAAGCTATAAATGAAATTATATCAATTAAACAATTACTGAGTTTACCTTTACTACTTGCTAATATTTATAAACATGTCAACTGAAAAAAGACCTAATAGTCCAGAAAACACTGGAGAAGGTGATGATAGCGAAGGATGGATAGGTCCCATGCCTTCAGAAGCTGCACAACCTAAACTTAAAAAACGTAAAGGTAATTGATATACCATATATTTTATTTTATTGATTAATATTGTTACACTAAACTTTAATAATTACAAATGCTGACTATTATAATAACCTGATGAGTTTATTATAGTTTTCTTTTGTAATTATAAATTTAATTTAACTATTTCAAAATACAGTGCTGGAGTTTGAATCTCTGTATCTTGAAAATTTACCATCATCTGAGACATATGAGCGCAGCTACATGCATAGAGATGTAATAACACATGTTGTAGTCACCAAAACAGATTTTGTAGTCACAGCAAGTCAAGATGGACATTTAAAGTTTTGGAAAAAACAGGTAAAATTTAATTTATCACTTAAAATCTACAAAAAACTACATTATATTCTTTATTAAAGTAAATAAATGTTTATTTCAATATATTCAAAATGTACTTGATAATTATATATATTTATTTTATATCAAATATTGTGTATTTATTTATTAATAATTAGATTTTTTTTTCAGGAAGAAGGTATAGAGTTTGTGAAACATTTCAGGTGTCATTTAGCACCTATTAGTCATGTGGCGACAAATAGTACTGGGACCTTATTATGCACTGCCTCTACTGAGAAGACTGTGAAAGTTTTTGATGTAGTTAATTTTGGTAATATATTCATGCTACCTTTAATCTTCAGCTTTACACTTTCTCCTTGCTAAATAAGAGCTAAGATACTCTATTACTGTCAGAATTTGAGATGTTCCACCACCAGGAAGAGATGAAAACTTGCTTGAGAAATTAAGATAATTCTCTCTGCCAAGCAGGCCACATGACCCAAACTATTATTTATTATTAACATTACAATGATTCAAATATGAATTTTATAGATACCATACAATAATATTGAAATCAAATATTATACTGTGTTTATATACTATTTTGTATATGTGAGGGCAACTGAGAATATGATAATATATTGACATTATCAACAAATTAATAGAATTATGGAAAGTGTTGTATTGAAAGTGGTGATAGTTGATATAATTACAAGCTATGTACAGAAATAATAAACAAAAAATGTACACAGCTGCGTTTCTTACTAATTTAGTCCACTTAAAAAATACTGTTATTTATGCATGCATATGGTATTAAGTTTATTATTTATATATAAGCATAGTGAACATATGCTGAACCAACCAAAATATGGTGTTTTCAATGTTTTGCAGTACATTATTTTATGTATGTATGTTGTATAGTAATTAAATTTAATTGTTTAAACTGTTTCAGATATGATAAACATGATATCAATTGAGTTTGAACCATACTGTGCAGAGTGGGTTCATTCTGCAGGTGATCCTATATCAGCAATAGCTATGTAAGTTATAAATATGAAAACAGTTTATATTTTTTGTTTTAGTAACAGTTTATATTTGTTAAATATATTTTCGAGTAATGACATATAAACACAATCACACATTAAAATAATTCTCTTTATTATATTTATTTTATTTTTTTTACTCTAATAATACTAAGTATGCCATAGAATTCTGCAATAAACACTGTCTTAAAATAAACATTAAAGGAGGTACGTAGAGTCTTGGTACTAGGTTTCTTGTGACACTTTGCCTACTTGCTATTGTTTCTTTTTTTTTCACTGCATCTTGTCTTATTGCAAGGAAATGAAAGCTTAAATCCATAGTTTACTGCCAGATAGTTCTTTATTTAAATAAATAAATCAACTTCACACTGTATCCCGCACCCTGCAGGGTAGGCAGAGGGAACCTAGTGTTAAGACACTCTGTTCCCCACTTTCTGCCGAATTCTGGAGGCATTGCGTGTTGAGTGGCAGAACTCGACGCCGCGCTTGCCCTCGAAACCAGAACGACGAAATGGATATATAAATTTAAGTATATATTTCATCTCATCGAGTGGGGATCGAACCCACAACCCGTCGGTTTTACAGTCACACTTTGTGCCGCTGCGTCACGCCTGGCCTCGACTCGACTTTATTTAACTCTTCTCAATATAAACTTTTATATAATTTTCTAGCTCCGAAAAGAATACAAATAAAATACACATATTCGATGGCACACAAGTATCAGGGAGTCCTCTACATACATTTGAAACACATCAGAATGAAGTAGCTACAATTAAATATAATCCAATTTTCGAAGTAGCTGTCTCAGTGGACAGAGCGGGCATTGTGGAGTACTGGACTGGGCCAAAACATGAATTTAAATTTCCAAAAAGTGTTAAATTTACATCGAAATTAGATACAGATTTATTTGATTTTGTCAAAAATAAAACTTATCCTACTTCTTTGGATTTTTCACCCGATGGCAAGAAGATGGCGTCTATTAGTTTGGATAGGAAGGTTGGTCTATATTTACTATATAAAATCAAAATATATATTTTTATTTTTTGTTATTTATATCATTAAGTGTTATTCTTACTGTTTTTTTTTTTCATTTTTTGAACAAAGTTAATTTAAGGAAGCTAAATTTTGCATGAAGTTCAAACGCACACTTTGCCTCTATATATTTTATAATTCTAATTTTCAGTGCTCTGACTTCCGCCACTCAATTCTGGAGTTCTCTTTGCCTACCTTGCTCTTTGCAATATACAGCGTGTATAGAATATTTAAAGACCAGTATACTATAAAAATCTTATTTCTTTTTGCAGGTTCGAATTTTTCACTTCCTAACTGGTAAACTACATAAAGTACTAGATGAGAGCTTGCAGCGTTTCCAAGAGCTGCAACATCAAACACAACAGCTGCCAAACATGGAGTTTGGGAGAAGGTAAACAGTTTTTACAGTCTAAAGCATTTAATGTTATTTGAACTCTCACTTTTATCATTACAAATGTTTAACATAATAATTTTATAATGTTTTTTCTTAAAATTGAAATTGAAATGTAAAAAAGTTTTATACAATATAAATATAGTTAAAAATATAGATATATGTGATATACCTATATGAAAAGGTATAATATAAATATATGTTTTTAGTCACAGTTTGATTATACCTGCAAATTCCAGTAATAATCATGATATATTTTAAATTGTAATAAAAAAAATCACTCAAACATTTTTTTTATCTTTTTTTTTATTCTTGCGGCGTTGAATTCCGCCACTCAACACACAATGTCTCCAGAATTCGGCTGAAAATGGGAGACAGAGTGTTTTAACACTAGGTTCCATCGCCTACCGTGAAGTCTTTACTTTCACGCGTTGTTTTATGCTCCATTTTCATTTGTAAAGGTTATAAATTATTATAGTTAAGGCCAGTCGTGGCGACACAAAGTGTGACTGTAAAACCGACTGGTTGTGGGTTCGATCCCCACTTGAGGAGATGAAATATTTACTTAAATTATATATTTCCATTTCTTCGTTCTGGTGTCACGGCAAAGCGCGGCGTTGAGTTCTGCCACTCAACACGCAATGCCTCCAGAATTCTGCAGAAAGTGGGGAACGGAGTGTCTCAACACTAGGTTCCTTCTGCCTACCCTGCTGTGTGCGGGATACAGCGTGAAGCTGATTTGATTATAAATTATACTTTTAAATATATATTTTTTCCAATATTTCAGAATGGCGGCAGAACGCGAATTAGAGAAATCTCAACACGCGCAACTAGCGAATATAGTGTTCGATGCGAGCGGCCATTTTGTGTTGTACGCGACGATGCTTGGCGTCAAAATGGTGAACCTGACCACCAACAGATGTGTCGCGTTGCTAGCTAAACCTGAGAACCTGAGGCCTCTGCAACTGGCATTATTCCAGGTATATTTTTTTTAGCTTTACACTGTATTTTGCACTGTACTGTGCAGGACAGGTGGAGGGAAACTGGGGAACCTAGAGTTCAAAAACCCTTCCGCTCCCCACTTTCCGCCTAATTCTGTAGGCATTGCGTGTTGTACACTCTTTTTTATCATTTTTAAAGTTTTATTTTAAGTTTACTTAATAATGTTTTTTTATTCCCAAATGTGGAATAACATTTTAGAAGTGTTAGACAAATTTAATAAATAGCATTCTATTTGCCAAATTGTAATGTAACGTTAACGTATAACAAGCGTATAAGATTTTTTGCAAAAAAAAAATAACTAAACATTATTTTAATTCTATCATTGTCACATATAATCTCAAGTGAAACCACAGACTACAAATTTGTGGTTTAATAATTTTCCTTAACATATATTTTCCTTGTGTCAGTGTAAACAATAATAGATTTACTAAACTAGGTGAATTGTAAACAATTTGAACATGGACAAATGAAATAATAAATATTTTCTTTCAACACAAATTATTTAGATAATAGAAAATTATAACTTTGTTAGTCGATTTTTGTAACATTGAATGTATATGTTTCCTTTTTTTTCGCCAGAGTTCTAATGGCCGTTTTACGTAGCGGAACAAAACGCTACGCCTTGTCTTAGTTGTGCAGGAATGGCCTCTGAGAACTTCAGTTCCCTTAGCGTTTAAAACAATCCAATATTTCTTTATTTAACTTGAATAAAGTGTGATTTTTTTAACATTTCAATATAACCATTAAAAATCTAATTATGAATAAGTTACTTATCATTAAGTTATTTATTTTATCTCTTAGAATGGTAAATATTTTTAACATTTTTAAGATGCTATTTGTTTTTTTAGAATTATGAAAGAAATTTTGTAGAATTTTGGAGGCTGTTTTAAGTTTTATAAATTTCCTAAAAATATGGTGATAACTTCAAGATAACAAAAAAAAAACGATTTCTTTTTAACTTTCAGGGTAGAACAAATCAATCTAAAGTAGCAACTACACTTGAAATGGAAGGGTCAGAGAACCCAACTCTGTTGAATGTCAAAACTGACCCTACTTTATTCTGTACTGCATATAAAAAGAACAGGTAAAAAAGTTTTAAAGTATTATAACATATGAAGAGGATGTCGTGGCAAAGTGTTACATCAACCAAATGTAAACATCGCGGTTGTAGGTTCTATTCCCATTGGGAGGCATGAATTATTTTAATTTCCTCAATTGCAATGAACAGAGTGTCTAGACATTAGGTCCTCTCTGCCCATCTTGCTGCATGCGGGTTACAGCGTGAAGCTACATTAAAAATAAAAGAAAATCAACACAAGAAAAAAAAATATTTCTGTATAAATATTTTAATGTAGGAATTGAATTCATACATCAAAATATAAGTGGCCTACTAAATTGAACTTTGTTATTGAGTTATGAAAAAACTCTTGAGGTCACAGTGGCGCTGTGGTACAGCCACTCACTGGCAAACGAGATGATAGTGAGTTCCCCACTCGGGGATTTTTTCTATTACCATTTAAGACGCAATTTGTCGAATTCTGGCGGTGCGTGAATGTAGCTGAAATAAATAGTCTGTATTAAGAATTTTTTAAAGCTTATAACCAAATATTATTAAACCATAAAGTATAATGTGGCCTAATTAAGATTTTTTTTATTTCCTCAAATATTTGCAGATTCTACGTGTTCTCCCGACGAAGTCCAGATGACGTGAAGAGTCCAGACGCCGACCGCGACATATTTAATGAGAAACCATCTAAAGAAGATATTATATCTGCTACTGAAGGACAAGGTTTATATAAATTATTTAGAATTTTTAAAATATAAAAAAATATGCTTAAAAAGTTATTGAATATTGCAGTATTTTAAGCTTTTCCAAATACTATTTAATGGAGCAAAAATGACTCCCTTTTAAAATTTCTTCTTCGTATGGACCATGGTAATATAAGTTTAGCTGTGATGTACACGAGATAAGTTTTGGTTGGTATGTATAAATCCAATACGTCACATGAATCTAAGTCCAAGACCAGACCTCAAAAAAATGTTCAAACAGGCAGACATAATTGTTAAATAAATATATTTTAGTAACAATAAGTAGATTTTATAAATATTACCTACAGGGCAGGGTAGGAAGATGGGGGAACCCAGTGTTAAGACACCTTTAACCACGCATTGCCAATTATTCGATATTGCCTATTGCTTAGCAAAAATCGACGCAACACTTTGTCGGCACTATTTTGTTCTATCAATTCCCCGATCGAACCTGCAACCATCGCGTTTCTGTCTGACACTCAAGATACGATGCTTCGAAAATTTGGCGAAGAGTGGGGAACAGAGTGGCTTCGTACTAGGTTCCCTCTGCCAACCCTGCTATGTGCCAGATATAGCGCGAAGCTGATAAAAAAACGAAAGAAAGTTATTTATTTGGACACACAATAGTCACAAAAATTATACAAAATAATAATAATAAAAAAAGTGCCTAATATTTTAAGATGGCACACCATGCCCTTTGGTGACAAATTCACCAACTATTTTACTAACTATCTATCTTTAATTACATATAATTTAATTTCAATTAATATTTCTAGGTGTTCAACGCCTCTACGAACAAGCAATTCTACATACTTCCCTAGGAGATGTCCACATTAGGTTATTCGGCAAGGATGTGCCCCGCAGTGTGGAGAACTTCAGTGGACTCGCAAGAAACGGATACTATAATGGACATATATTTCATAGAGTTATTAAAGGTTTCATGATACAGACTGGTGATCCTACTGGTGAGTTTGTTGTTTTATTATTTGTTATAGTGTGAAGTGTCTGGTAGAACAGGAAATTAAACCTAGAAACTCATTATTTTTTGCCAAATTCTCCAGGTATTACGTGTTGAATGGCGGCACTCAACGCTTTTGCCTTGCTACTAAAGTGCCGATATCAAAATGTTAAATAATTCACTCCATCGAGTCAAACCCATAACCGTCGATTATGTTACGAAACTGTGACACTGTGCTATGACGGCCTCTAAATATTTACACACTTACAATTTAAATATATAACTATTATAAATTAAATTATTATTTTATGACAACCAGGGACCGGAACAGGCGGAGAGAGTATATGGGGTGGAGAGTTCGCCGATGAATTCAAACCCCATCTGAAACACGATCGACCGTACACAGTCAGCATGGCCAACGCCGGCCCCAATACGAATGGAAGCCAGTTCTTTATTACTCTAGCGCCTACGGTCAGTATTTTTTATTTTTAGCGGGGGAGGCAGAGGGTACTTGAGCGCCTAGTGTTAAGTTATTAGGTTCTCATTAAGATACTTTCGTTCCCCACTTTCCTCTGAATGATAATATTAAATATTTCATTGCTTCGAGTGGGAATCGAACTCACAACGTCACGTATCAGTCACACGCATCTAGCGTCTAGATAACCTGAGTTTTGCTTTCTGACCGAACTCTAGATATTGCACGTTGCGTTGCGGAACTCAACGCTGTACTTTGTCTTACAAAAGAGAAAATAAAAATAAACCGTTGCTCCAAATTAAAAAATCTAACTCCATCTGGTGTCTAATCTATAATTAAATTATTTGTCTATTTATAAAAATTGTATATATTTTTTTCAGCCATGGCTAGACAACAAGCACACAGTGTTCGGCCGCGTGGTCCGCGGCATGGAAGTGGTTCAGAACATTGGCAGCGCGAAAACCAACCCCAAAACCGACAAGCCTTACGACGATGTACGCGTTATATCTGTTACAGTTAAATAAGTGGAATTAGAGATGAGATGAATTAATAAATATTTTAATGACTAGATGTTGTTTTTATACATATTTATTAAATTTAGTTATTATTATACTAGTTGATATTAGACAAAGAAAGTTAATGTTTCACAGACTTTAAAGAAGAATAATAATAATTACAACTTCACTATGAATTGATAAAAAAAGATGTTAGTCTTATAATATTTAAAAATATAAGGACACTAGAGCCACCTACAGGCGAGTGGCGCTTACTGACTAAACTGAAATGTTAAAGAAATATATTGTTATAGTGGACGTTAAATGCTATACATTTAGGTGAAAAGCGTGGTGGAGTGTATTAACACTATTTTTTCTCTGCCTAGCCAAAGCTGCAAAATACCAGATTAAGCCAAGTAAGGTGAAAAAAACGTGCATTGTCCATCAACATTTAAGACGAACAGCACCATCTATTGACGAATAGTTGAAAAAGTTTTCTTAAAACTGACAGTTCTGTAAAGCAGATGGCTGTAGTTACAATTTAAATGATAATATTGATATCAAATATAGAATTTTTTCTTTGTTGATATTATATATGATTATACATAATAAATATCTATTACACAAAGATAAAAGCGCTAAGTATTATCGCTGATTATATCAAAGCCATAACTTTTATCAAATACCAACCACACTATCTAAACGCAATTGTAAACTTTTTTTGAAAAATTATTTATTATTAAATAGTATTTCTATTAAGCTGTTACTTTATTATATACTGAAATGGATTTAAAATAATTAAATCTAATTAAAAATTCGAACATTAATAAAAATTTGTACAGAGCAATAAATAAAGAAACAAAAAGGGATTTTAATAATAATTTTCCTACTTCAAATTGGTGAACTTTATCTGTGTAGAGCGAGCGCGACGCATGTCTCTGTCTCGCTCGCACTCGCCGGTCGGCCGCGTCCCCCCCCCCCGCGCGCTCCGCGCATACATTTTCTTGTAGCGCGTTGAGGCGCGGTCTCCCCGCCCTCACCTCGCCCCTTTGTAGCACCATTTCCACTGTACATAACGATTTTTGTTAAAGTTTTCAAAGACTATTGTAATATTTTTTTGAAACTTTACACTTTGAGGCCAGTCGTGCAGTCGCAGCGGCACGAGGTGTGACTGCAAAACCGACTGGTTGTGGGTTCGATCCCCACTCGAGGACATGATATATTTACTTAAATTTATATTTCCATTTCTTCGCTCTGGCGTCGAGGTTAAGTGCGGCGTTGAGTTCTGCCCCTCAACACGCAATGCCTCCAGAATTCGGCAGAAAGTGGGGAACGGAGTGTCTTAATAGTAAGTTCCCTCTGCCTACCCTGCTGTGTGCGGGATACAGCGTGAAGCTGATTTTTTTTTTTTTACACTGTATTTTGCGCATAACAGGGTAGACAGAGGGAACCTGGTAATGTAGTGTTAAGACATTTAGTTCGCATTAAGACATTTCAGTTGACCACTTGTCGCCAAATTTTGCAGGCGGAGCTCCATGCCGCCTTTGCCCTATTACCAGAGCGAGAAAAAGAAAATATTAAATATTTCATTTCCAAAAGTGGAAACCAAATCCACGACCACAGTCACACTCTTGTATTCCTGCGCCACGACTGGTGGCAACTATTCTTATATTCTTACAATTGGTTTGGACGAAATTTATGAGAAATACTATATAATTTTGATCTGTCTCTAAATAAGAAGCTTAATCATAAGAATTTTATAAAAATTACAACTTGTTTAAATAGTATGTAATTGTTAAGTGCTTTATTTACGTTATCGCTAGTACAATGGAAACAGGTCCCCCGATTCTCGGTAATCGCACGAAGTCGTAAACAGCCCGCTGTGGCCTCGCGTCTCGTCATACACATATCGACCAATCGCAGACGAGAACCGCGCAATATCACGTCACCGGCGACCAATCAGCGCGCGCGTTTATCACGCGATAGTTAAAAATAGCTTATCTGAGTCATGGAATAAAAGCACTGGTTGTTTCTTAACAATGTTTAGAAACAAGTGGAACGTCGACCGCGGTGGATGTACGTCGTACGTGAGAAAGTTTACTTCGCGAAGTGAGTTCAGTGCTATCGAGGAGATCGGTGCTAACACATGGTTCGGCAATCCGGCCACGGGATGGAGACCACTTTCTATGACGAGCACACCTATCCCATGAGTGGCCCCGTCGAGAGTCTCAAGAGATCCTTAACTTTGGACTTGGACTTCGGGCGAGGCGGGAAGAGGGCCCGCAACGGCCCGCCCGTCCTGTCCTCCCCCGACCTGCAGCTTCTGAAGCTGGGGTCCCCCGAGCTCGAGAAGCTCATTATGCAGAACGGCATGATCACAACAGCGACACCAACACCCGGCGGCGCCGTGCTGTTCCCCGCCGTAGCGCCCACGGAGGAGCAGGAGATGTACGCGCGGCCCTTCGTGGAGGCGCTGGACAAACTGCACCACAACGAGCCGGCGCCGCTGGGCCCCGGGCCCGGGCGCCGAGTGTACGCCGACCTGGACCGGCCGCTAGACCGATACCCCACGCCCGTGGTGAAGGACGAGCCGCAGACCGTGCCCAGCGCCGCCAGCTCGCCGCCGATGTCGCCCATCGACATGGACTCGCAGGAGAGGATCAAGTTGGAGCGCAAGCGGCAGCGGAACCGAGTGGCCGCCTCCAAGTGCCGGCGGCGCAAGCTCGAGCGCATCTCCAAGCTGGAGGAGAAGGTGAAGCTGCTGAAGGGCGAGAACGCGGAGCTGGCGCAGATGGTGGTGAAGCTGAAGGACCACGTCTCGCGGCTCAAGCAGCAGGTGCTGGAGCACGCCAACGGCGGCTGCCACATCGACGCGCACTTCTGATCGCCGCGCGCCGCCGCCCCCCACATTCCATGCTAGTCGCGCCCGCGAGGACGCAGCATACAAAGCGATTTGTGATCTTAATTTTACCGTGTAATATATAGTTAACTGTAGTGTGTAAGGTGAAGCTACGACGGATGCTGTGATGTTTGAGAGGTCGCGAGTGCCAGCGCCGGGCCTCCCGGGCCCCGGGGCGCCGGGGCTCCGGGGCCGCCGGCCGGAGGATGTACTTAGAGAGCGAGTCGCAGGACTGGCTGCCATTGTAAGTCGCAGTTATGATTTTCCTCGTATCAGTATTGCGTTGTCTCATTTAGAATAGTGTAGAAACTAGAAAGGATAATCGTCCGACGTCACTCGACTGCAGACCGGCCGAGGCTGAGGCGGCGTTGCCAGCTCTCCGGCGAATTTCCCGTTCCGGCGGTGTTGCCGTCCCGCCGCGGCTCGAGCGTTCGCCCGCGACCCGCCGTGGACGTAACCTTTGCAAATACATATTTTTTGCAGTTTTATTGCAAGAAAAATATGGAAAACATCGTTATATATGATAACAAGGGACACGCGCCCGCGCCGAGCTGGCAACGACGCGCGACGTCGCACAACACACAAGCCACGAGCGGATGTTCTGTTAATTAAAATTCCGCCTGCGCCGCCCTCGCGGAATGGCGGCCATGTGTTCGACACTCGGCTGTCGGACGTTCCGAATCACGTTTTGTTGCACAAGGTTAACCTTTTTTCATTATAATAATGGCGCCTCGACGCCTGACGGACCGCCACGCTCGACGGCAGATGCTGTGCTTGCGCGAGAGACTGCAAGAGGCCAGAGTGAAAGACGGGAGTGTTGCGAGATGAATGTGTCTCAGTAAGTCGGTACTGACCCGGTGCTCTTTAAAGGTCTTGTAACGTGAGGCCGTCCGATTAAAAATTGTGATGAACGAATGAATGCCCGAGAGTGTAAGAGTGCGATGTATTTATTAGTGAGAATGTTTATTTTCTAGGATCTAGTAGCAATCTCGAGTGCCTACGCTTTGTAAACTAAAGCCTATAACTGTTTTATTGTTTTTGTTACCATTAAATGTGCTACAGTGAGCTCGTACTGTGCTGTACCATTGTCTTCTTTAGATATTGTAAGTTATATTATACCAATTAACAAGTTGAATTGTTATAGACTATGAGGTGCCCGCCGACGGTTTGTGTTATATTAAATATATGAGTGCGAGTATGTACCTAAAAGGACGTGCAACGGCGGGTTCACCTTTTTTTTTGTATTATTTTTATACAAAATGATTCTTCTGAATGTTAACAATAATTTGTAAGTAAAGATAAAAACAGTTATACTAAAATAATATATTTTTATGAATTTAACAAAGAATATTGTTTTATACTGAATACGTATTGTATGATAAAACTGAGTGGAGAGAAAATAAATTATGAAGATTATTATACCATTATATATTCTCTTTTATTTTCCAACTAATTACACTGTATAAATATCCCATAACCCATTAATTACCAGTAATTTGTAATCATTTGCGAGTGATTAAGCAAATTAACCTCACCACGATAAATGAAAAGATATTTTGAATAACAAACAAAAGTAATAATAACATAATATAATAACAAAATATAATAATAAAATATAACGTAGTTTATAAAGTTTATCACCAATAACCCTCAAAAAAGTTACAAACCGCCCCTTTTGAATATTTGGGGGAGTGTTAACTGCAAAATGCACTTGGATAATAAACAAATATCCTTATGCAATATACATAAATATTGAATATACTGAAATAAAGCCAATAAATTAGAAAACTGTAACACTCAAGTCATATTCTTATGATACAAAAGCATTTGTGTACCTTCGTATTATGTAAGGTGAGAATATAAACAAAGAATTATCATTTTAGTGATAACAAACGTAATATGACCGACATAAAAATAACTATTACATAAATACAAGTATCGAACGGTAAGCCTGTCACATCTGACTCACAATCACTAGAAATAAGTGATGTAGTGTAGTGGTGGCACAGATAAATTATATTCTAAAAATAGTTTTTAAGCGAAAAATTGCATTGGATTCAGAGTTTATGTTGTTTATGTTTTTTTTTAAATCATAAATCGTGCCATTCTTAAAATTGGACCAAGGATAAAAATATAAAATTTTCTCTAAGTAGAATCTGCAATATACACGTCAGATATATTCGAACTGAATTATATTGATTTAATAACGGTAAATAATAACAGTTACGTATGATAAACAATAATTATTATGTTTTATAAGATAATAGTGTTCGAATGAGGTAAAAAGTGACAATCATGAAAACAAAGGCGACGAAGGTCAAGAGACGGTGATTGTGAGACTTAAGCGGAAATGCGAATTCAGTGTTGACATATTATGGACGCTGAATCTTTACAAAAAGATAATAGTTTGTTTTGTTTTTTTTCTTTCCTATATTCGGTATGAATTGAATGAAACCTGTAAACAGTAAAAAAAAATCCACTTCACGCTGTATCCCGCACATATCCCTCTGCCTACCGCAGGGTAGGTGACCTAGTGTTAAGACATTCCGTTTCCCACTTTCTGCCGAATTCTGGAGGCATTGCGTGTTGAGTGGCAGAACTCAACGCCGCGCTTAACCTCGACACCAGAGCGAAAAAATGGAAATATAAATTTAAGTAAATATTGCAACTCCTCGAGTGGGAATCGAACCCACAACCAGTCGGTTTTACAGTCATACCTCGTGCCGCTGCGCCACGACTGGCCCCAACACAGTAAAATTATAAAAAAGTGCAAGTCCTTATGAACTATATATTTCTTATGATTTTACTATTGACAGTGTAATCGAAAAGTGTAAAAATTTACAATAAACTGCTTCACGCCACTTCCCGTACCAGGGCAGGCAGAAGGAACCTATTGAGCGTGTTGGATGGTGGTATTAAATAATCGTTATCCCAAGTGGAACTGGAACCCTCTACGATCACGTTTCTCAATATTTGTATCCACTTACTATAAGTACCGTAAAAGTATTAAGACCATTGACCATTATCATTGAACATGTTTGACATTTCTAAATTATGCATATAATACATATACACAGATCGCTATACCACTATAGCTATGTATCTATATACAATGACGTATGTATGTCAGCACACACGAGTCCACGCTCCGCCATACGACACCTATTTACAAACAGAACATTATATACAATGTTGTTTTAAATGTAAACTTTGATGTTATTAAAACATATTCATAACTCGTTGTAAAAGCAAGCAATAAATTGGATTTAAT
This sequence comes from Heliconius himera, assembly GCA_021202915.1. Taxonomy (NCBI): domain Eukaryota; kingdom Metazoa; phylum Arthropoda; class Insecta; order Lepidoptera; family Nymphalidae; genus Heliconius; species Heliconius himera. The sequence continues at coordinate 19,671 of JAJHJA010000580.1, forward strand.
CTAGACTGGTAGCGAAGCGAACGTATAAGTTATTAAGTAAGTATATATAAGTCGTTGTGTTTTGAGCAATCAAGTCTAAAGCTAGTCAGTGACCTATTTGATAATGGTGTGATTACTTTGAAACAAGATCGCATTAGGGTTTTAATAAAACTAAGTTTTTACATAAATAGGTATTAGTATTCTATTAATATAATGTGAATGAGTGACGCTATTCATGGCGTAGGGACACAGCGTGCGACTGTAAACGCGACAGGTTGTGGGTTCAATTCCAGAGAAATGAGATGATGTCTCTTGCTCTAGTCACGGTCTCATCACACATATTTAATATTTTCAGTTACCTCGCTCTAGTAGCGAGACATAGCACGGCATTGAGTTCAACCACTCAACACACAATGCCTAGAGTATTCGACAGAAGTGACTTAATGGGAACGGAGTGTTTTAACACTTGGTACCCAGATTCCCTCTGTCTACCCTGCTGTGTGCGGGATACTTTTGACTTATTGTCCTATGTCCTCTAGGTGGTGCAGAGGGCCTCAACGGTTTTCCGTCATCGCGCTCTGTTCTGACCAATTCGCCTCGTCTCAGACCACGTTAGCCCAATTGCCTCCAGTCCCGCTGCCACTGAACCCTTGCCTGATGACTCTGTTTTTTTGTTTGTGGTGTCCATTCCATGTGAGGAGTGGCTTTTTAATTTAATTTAATTAAAAATAAAATACCAAGCCTATTTTAATACATGTCTAAGATAAAGATCTTGAGTAAAATGAAAAATATACTAAAATACTACTTAAAAATATTAAAAAAACATAACGAGATTATTGGACGGCCCCTTTTATATATATGAATTTAGTACAAAAAAGAATATACTAAATATAACTTTAAAGCGCTTTGCAAAAACGACTAAAAGTCATAGACTATTAGATATTTAAAAAATAATAAATTTAGAGTAAGATGAATATCGAAGAATCAGTAGCGTCCTAACACAATTTGTTATAATTGGTTTTGTTGGATAGTAATTGCGAAATCCAAACAAACCTCAAAATAACGTCAGAGATAAATATAGATAACATTAAGAAATATTTTTATTTAATTTAAGACACAGGATGTTATGGTTATAAAAAGTTTTAACGCTCTAACGCTAAAGGATATATCTGCATCTACAAACGTACATAAAATATATCTAAATAAAACGTCAGACACATTGTTTAAAAGAAATATTTAAAAATATATTATATATATAAATTTAAAAAGAAATATAATTTCACTATTATTTTAAAAATTGGATATGGTCCAAAGTACCTAGAAGTAACACGGTGTGCGGTCGGCCTTAGTGATATTCTGACTCATGTGGTGAAAAAAAAAAAACTACCGTGACAATGTGTGAACAGAAACTAATGGGCACCGCCTTAGAGGACATTGTTGAAAGATATTTTATTGTTTTCAAACGTTATTTCTGAGAAAAACACCCTTTTGTATACTGCCGTTGACAGTCTTATTCTTTTTCTGTTTTATAACAAGAATTGTAACGCTACTTGTAATATAAACTTTTTAAGAAATATATTTTCATCTCTAATGTCATATAATTAATATATTTAATACTACACGCGATAACAAAATTATACAGCAGATAATCCGGTATCCGAATTTTTTTTATCATCAACGAAAACAAATGTTAAATAAAAAAATTATTAAAAATATGTGTACATAATCTGTGATAACAATTTTCAATGTGACGTTTAGAAATCAATTGGCGCGCATCCAGCACCGCACGCGCAGTTACCGATAAAATAAATCTTTGAGATTCATTACAACCATTCTGATGTCGCTCACCGTATAAATAGATTATGTAACGGCACACTTATGGACTCGATGTGTTACGAAATATAACTGTTTAACCTTACATTAGTTAATAAACGTTTAAGTAAGTAACCTTAATTATATTTGTTGTGGGGAAAATCCGGTAAATATCCTAATTAGTTTTGAGAAATCAAGGAAACAGGCATATTTGTTTGTTTAATTACTTGTTTAAAATCATTATAATTATTAATATTAATTATATCTTTGTTAATTATATGTACAGCATATACGTTTGTAATATTATGTTCATATATTGAATAAAATATTTATTAAAAACATGTTAAGAACAAGCTTTCTAGATTTTTATTTCATACCCATATTAGGTAGACTTTATATAAATTTATAATGCGCCATTTTGTAACAATATTGATTAAATTAATTAACAATATTGATTCAATATAATTCTATTGTCAATAGAAATGAAGACTCCAAATTTCAGCTCAGACGGACACTGAGAAGTGGGTCAAATTAAGCTTGCAAGATTTCACATATATTGACACGGCAAGAAATAAAAACTTGAAAAAATGAAACAAAAATATTTAAATGATTTTATTGTAAAAGAATAGTATCTATAATAATATCAGTAGATAAAAAACTAAAAGATAAAATATAATTAGCACAAAGCACGAGTCAACGCACCTGTCTCCTCGCGATCTAGGACATTGATCGAACTAAAAAAAAAAAATAGTAGCCAGTTGATCTTTTTATTTCAAGCTTAAGCAAAACCTGAAAAAATATTTAGAAAATTTTATATACGCATTTAAATAAATAATAAAAACGAAATATATAAAATGCTAAATGTTAAAGGAAAAAACAAAGCAATAATATATTTTCCAGCAAACAATTTTGGGTTTTACCAGTAAACCCCGACTTTCTACGGGTTTCACAACGCAACGCAATCACGGAAAGCGACTCCTGCGCGGCTGACACACTTTCTTTCATTGTTTACACGTTTTAGTATCGCCAAGCTATCAATACCTATACTTAATGTTTAAATACAAAGATATAGACAATTGACAGTTATTTTAAACAGACTGGAAAAGTAAGAAAGTTTTTATTTAAATTTTAACAAACATTATTTTCTGAAGGAAAGTCGTGGCGCAGTAGCACAAGCGTGTGACTGTAAACATAACAGGTTGTAAGTTTGATACCCACTTGAGGAATATTTAATGTTTTCATTTTTTCACTTCTTCACTCTAGTGTCAAGGCAAAGCGCAGCGTTGAGCTTCGCCTCTTAACACGCAATTCCTCCAGAATTTGGCGGAAAGTGGAGAGCGGAGTGTCTTAACGTAAGACTCCGTCTTCCTACCCTGATACATGCGGGACAAGGTGTGAAGCTAAGAAAAAAATAGACTACTGTAAGTTATAGTTATTTGAAAAATATCGTGGAAAAGTAACAAAGGTCTGTAGGTTCATTTCTCGATTAATGAATTGATATTATTCATTTATAAATAGTTCACATATAAACAGTTCATATATAAATATTTATAAGCATTATTTCCTGATACAACATTGCGTTGGTTGCAGTCACCTAAAATGGAATCGACGGGGAGTAATTGGAGTAAGTTTTTATTTTCGAGAGATAAGGAAATAAAAAAAGATATAAATATATTTTTTTGGAAAAATCACAAAAAATCTAATCTTTATAAAAGTTCAACTGGTCTAGTTCTAAAGTCGTAACAAAATGCTATAACAGATAAAAACTAGAGTCCTAGCGAAGTCGAGTGAAAGGCTACCGACCAATAATAAATATTACTGGTATAGTAACTAATGCTTATCTGTCACGGATAACTTGAGAATAGAAATATAATATCATTTATTTGTTAATTAATTCAAATTTAAAAGTACTTGTGCATATACGACACAATGAAATCCTTAAATTTCTTTTATCCTTCCATACTTATATACTTAGCATTGGAGTTTGTTTGATTGAACACGCTAATCTCGGGAACTACTGCTTCAAAATAAAAAAAAATCTTTTGTGTTGGTTAGTCCATTTATCGAAGAAGGCTATAGGTTATATTGAACCGCATTTATTGTTTTTTAATTATTTCTATTTCACGAAGCTAGTGTGGTATATATAATAATATAAAAAAAATTAAACAAGAGACAATCAAGCTCGCTCACCGAGGGTTCCGTACTAAAATTACAGGTCTCGAGCTTTTTCTTTTTCCAGGTCATTTTCCAGGAGGCGTGGGATCTTGACAGACAGACAGACGGACGGACAACAAAGTGGTCTTATAAGGTTTCCTTTTTTCTTAAAAGGTACGAAATTCTAAAAACTGTTTTGAAAAAGTAGTAAACATTTACATTTTTTTTATTTTTTTTTAACTATGTATTCAGATTCAATAAATCTGATAAGGTCGGCTTTCCATGCCTTTATATCAGTGTGTATTGTATTTTTGTCTACCTGTACAAATTATTTATTATTATTAATATATTATACTAATAAAAAAATAATAACTAAATTACAACAACAATTCATTCTCTTAAACTAACGTTAAAAATATCAAATTAATGTCCAGCACCCGCTTAGTCCTTGACACTGTGTTACAAACAATTGATAATTTACTTTATAAATAGATTTACTGCGAGCTTTGTGCGGCTAATTTATCAATTTATAAACTATTATATTCTTAAAAATTCGCAAATCTTACACCCACAATAAAGTACAATTAAATATTCTGTTTTCATTTCACGCTTTATCCCGCATATAGCAAGATAATGAAAAGAGAGAACCTAGTATTAACATACTCCGTTTCCTGCATTTCGCCCTAATTTTCAAAGCATTGCGTTTTGAATAGCAGAATTCAACGCCGCAGTTTTTTTTTGTTACCAGAGGAAGGAAATAAAAGCTTCTAAAAAAAATATTTGCAGTCAGACAAATGTCTGTGCTTATGTATTTTTTTCTTTTTTTTAGCCGTTTCTAATAAGAAAAAGCAACTTTCGTTGCCCATTTTCTGCCGAATTTTGGAGGCATTGCATATTTAGTGGTGAAACCATTCTGGAAGTGGGTATCGAACCCAGAATGTGTGACGTTTACACATTTAACAAGTGCTTCGACTGTCCTCATACAAATGTACTTAAACATGGTTTAACAAATGCTTAAAATATAATAACCACCACCAAAACTAATATATTTCATAAGTTTAAATATTTTTAATGTAAAATTTATTTATTTACATTAACATTGAACAACCGGCCAGGCCAGTCATGGCACAGGGGCACAAAGTGTGACTGTAAAATCGACTGGTTGTGGGTTCGATCCCCACTCGAGGAGATGAAATATTTACTTAAATTTATATTTCCATTTCTTCTCTGGTGTCATGGCAAAGCGCGGCGTTGAGTTCTGCCACTCAACACGCAATGCCTCCAGAGTTCAGTAGAAAGTGGGGAACGGAGTGTGTTAACTCTAGGTTCCCTCTGTCTACCCTGCTGTGTGCGGGATACAGCGTGAAACTTATTTCTTAACATTGAACAACAAGCTAAAAACAATAGAAATATAAATTATAAAATATCATGAAAAACGAGACAATACTAAAAAAAATATTTTCCGTTAGAAAAAGATTTCCTTTATTCAGTCGCGTCCGTATCAGCGAAGAATCTTTCTTTGTTCAAAGACAAAGAAAACTTATACGTGCGCGTGCGCATGTGTGTCTTGTGTGTGTAGTAATCGTGTTATAATATATATGAGTGTGTGTGTGTGTAACCCGCTTGATTAGTTCGTTACGTTTTTCGTACAAAGAAATGTTGCAATTAGTTATACCTACTGTTGTAATGTAAGCGTGTTGCGTTCCACTTTAATTTGAATAAAAACTGAGAAAATATTAAATGGCTACTTATAATGAACGTTAGTTTGTCTTTGTACTTTTCAATGACAAATTTAGTACCTAGCTATTATTTTAACTTCACGCTGTATCACGCACATAGCAAGGTAGGCAGAGGGAACCTAGGAATATGGTGTTAAGATCCTCGGTTCTAAAGAAGTATCTTAACTTCTGTTTCCCATTTTCCGTCGAATTTTGGAGGCATTTAGCATTCTGAAAACCAAAATCAAAATATTATTTTAATTAGGCCATTAATAGCATTTTTGGATCGTCAAATTACGTAGATATTTCAGTAGTGTCAGTTCTTCAGAATGCTACCACCGGTTCGGAAGGCAGTTCAGCTGAGAAGAGGCGGCTTAATGCTGAAAAAATAGGAACCTATTTAGACGTGTTGCGCATACTAGTGGTGCCGGAGTTGGCACTAAACACGATGGATCTCTCTCTCTCTAAAAATTTGGCTATTTCTAAAATGAACCGCGGTATTGAGTTACGCCATTTAACAAATGTCTTTGATTCGAACAGAACGGGATATCTCGACACAAAACACAATCGTTGGCGCACACTATACAATCAGTATAGATTAAACGTGAAGACAAATAACATGTGCTTTATTACAATAATTTCTTGGCACACTGCCTTCACAGATTGACAAAATTAATATAAAAAATACTATATAAAACAACTATAAAAGTTACAATATGTTGAATATATCTTACTTCGAAAATCTTAAAACCCCAATAAAATAAGATACGACTTCCAATAAAAAGCAATAGTAACAAAACCCATACGCCTGTATCGTATATGGTCGAAGTCAATGACTCCGCCGAAAATATTCGAGGAAAGAATGGGGGACATCACTCATTGTCGGGGGCTGCGCCCGCACCGTACAGCCATGTTCATATTCTAATTTGATATTTTATGTCAATTTTAATTACAGTACTTATTCAATATAGTTTTCGTTTCCGTTAATAATTAAAATATATTTTTTATTATGTGGAATCCAGCTGTGGTGCAGAGGCACAAGCGTGTGTGTGTGGAGAGCGCAACAGGTTGTGGGTTCGATTCCGATTTCGATTGAAATACTTAATATTTCCTTTTCTTCGTCTAATGCCTCCAAAATCCTCGATAATAAAAATCCTAGATAATAAAAATGTTATGATTATATAAAGAAAAATCTAGAACTCTTGACCTGATCACGTTATGTTGTATATTGTGTTGTATGTGTATTTTTTTACTGGATTTTTAAACCAAAAAAGAACAAAATATCATATTAACTTCTTATTTCGTCTTATTCATTTCGTTTTATTTATAAAATTAGTAATGTAATTATTTGTTTAGTGACGCACTAGTAAAATTTTTCTTGGCTTAGTATGTTTAGTTTTGCTAGTAATGGTGTCATGTGTGAGAACTTTGATGTGAGAGTCTAATAATTAATTACAACAACATTTGAACACATGGTTTTTGGTAATAAATTTAAAACTATGTAAGTAGATGAACTATGTAATAGAACTCCTTAAATATATACTAAAATTATATTAATCTGTTACTAGCTAAGCTAACTGAAAAGTGTTTTACTTTGATTACCTATAGTATGTTCACAAAAATAAGTATTCTATGAAATGCATAATATATAATTAACAGTAGAATCATAAAATAATTGAAAGAAATACAAAGTTAAAATATATAAAATCGCATTTAAATTTATACGATTTTTTTATAGGATGCTAAAAGAGGAAACTCTATAAAAAGCCAGACAAGATTTATCGTCAATTGTCCAAAGAACAATGTCAATTTTGACACTTCAATATGAGTTGGACGTAGCTGTTTTACATACAATCGTGCAAAACCATCCATTTGTGACTGACTTTGAAACGCAAAAAAAAACATAATAAGTATACCTAATTATAATATTTGTATAAAATTTCAAGAATAACATAAAATTTCAAGAATAACATTTTTCAAATACTTTTAAAATTATAAACCTTTTTTTTTAATTTTCACGGCGTTGAGTTCTGCCACTCAACACGCAATGCCTCCAGAATTCGTCAGAAAGTGGAGAACGGAGTGTCTTAACACTAGGTTTCCTCTTCCTACCCTGAAGTGTGCGGGATACAGCGTGAAGCTATTTTTTTTAATTAACCAAGATATTTTTAGTCTTTTCACGTTTATTTAAGTACCTATATAATATGTACATTATATATTTTTAGTACGTACGTGAGAATATTATTTGTTAATTAAAAATAACAAATGTCACAGGAAAGACGAATTTAACGATTAAATGTGACTGGTTGTTATTATTTTTATTTACATTGAAATTTAAAAAGTAATATTTATTCAAAATTTTGTGCTGTATGTTAAAATAAACTAGTTACTACCTTTTATTTTACACAGTTAAAAATATTAATGTACGTGTATCATAATTCATACTTCAAATTAATATTATAAATGTGAACGTAAGTTTGTTCGTTATGCTTCCACACCAACACTGCTTAACCGATTCATTATTATGGAACTTTATATATATTCTTAAAGGCCAGTCGTGGCGCAGCGGCACGAAGTGTGACTGTAAAACCGACTGGTTGTGGGTTCGATCTCCACTCGAGGAGATGAAATATTTACTTAAATTTATATTTCCATTTCTTCGCTCTGGTGTCGAGGTGAAGCGCAGCGTTGAGATCTGCCACTCAATACGCAATGCCTCTAGAATTCGGCAGAAAGTGAGGAACGGAGTGTCGTAACACTAAGTTTTCTTCGCCTACCTTGCTGTGTGCGGGATACAGCGTGAAGCTGATAAAAAAAAAAGGAAAGTCATAAGATAACTTTTATGAAAAAATAAATTTAAAAAAATTATCCTTTGACTATAATATAAAAAAAAGCTTAAGCAAGCGAACCCGCGTTTGTCTCTCTAGTATTTCTATAAAATAATGTCGTCTAAACACTCCCGTGATAACTTAACTACTACATACATATATACATTACATACATAGTCGTATATTATGATGATGGCGCGGAGTGACGACCCGGCCATTCAACCTGACGACACCCGCCCAGCACTCGATTTGGGTAATAACCGTAGTTACCGTCGAAAATGTAATTGAATGGAATTGAAGCCGCTATTGTAGTGAACAAATTAAAATTATAATTTTTTTCTTTCAAATTATTTCGTTACTGGAAGTTAAGTAAGGGAAATATGGTTTTTTTATTAAACTTTTAATAATTTTATTACTATCTTTATATTATTATGTTGTACAAATACGAGTACATATTACTTTCCACTCATTTAAAATTGCATTAGATAGAAAGAGGGAAGTAAGGAAAATCAGAAAATGGACTCTATCTTGGCTAGAAGTACCTCATATGTTAATATCACTAATATTTTTTTTTTATTTTTCTTCTGTTAATTAAGTTTATCATGAATCAAAATTCGTTTCATTTTTTTCTTTTTGAATGTAACCAACCAACAAACAACCATATTTATAATATTTTACAATTTAAACAATGCTTAAGTCCCTCACTATTAACTTAACTAATCTAAATGGAGTTTCTATAAGCTCATATCTAAAATACATAATGTCCGATAGATATACTTAGTTAGATATACGGCTATAATGTACTCCATGAAATGAAGTCAAGGCAAAGCTCAAAACTGCTCGGTGATTAAATTATTTTTAATTTAAATTATTTTTTCATTTTCGTTCCTATTTCGTGATATATTCAGCTCGGCCTTCAGACGTATGTTTTTAATGTAGGAAGTAGGTAATCAAATGTTGCAAGACGAAATCACTTCTATATACAAAAATACAGCTTTATATATATTTTAGCTTTATTATACGGGATACAGCGGTATCCCGTATACAGCAGCGTAGGCAGAGGGAACCTAAAGTTAAAACACACCGTTCTTTACTTTCCGCCGAATTTTTCAGGCATTGCGTGTTGAGTAGCGTAACTCAACGCCGCGCTTTTGCCTTGTTGCCAGAAAGAAGAAATGAAAATATTAAGAAATAATAATTAATTCTCTCGAAAGGGGTTAGGAGTAGTAGGGACCTATTGTAATATGGTCTTATAAATATTTTTGTAATTCGGACTAGTACCAAGTTCCTGGTATTAGCCCACTCAATTGATTACTTAATGATAGATTAAGTAAATATACAAAGAAATAAACTTGAGGCCAGTTGTGGCGCAGGGGCACTAGGTTTCATCTGCCCACCCTCCTGTGTGCGGGATACAGCATGAAGCTGATTTAATTAATATTTTTTTAAAAAATAAGCTAACTTCTGTTAAGTAATTTAATCTTATATTACGCTCTCGTATCATTTCATTTTTAAAATAGTCATCACAAAATAAAATGAAATTGTAACAATTTGTGACATATAAAGTATTTTTTTATATCAATACCTTACACCGTCTTAATGGTGGTAAAAAAACAATGATTTTTTTTATATCTTGATGAATTGTTTATACGATTAATGATTAATATATTTAATCTTGTTGTAATTATTTGTAAAATTTTCAAATTTAGTATTTATATTGCAGCATTTTTTTACTGGAAATAGAATTTTCCAGGTTAATTGTTTTTTATGAGATAAAAACAGCTTATCAGCCTATACCTATCCATAAAATCTGCATAGATTATTTGGTTATTAATAATAATCTATTTATGAAACTTAGAGATTATAGTTGACAATCCCAAACTGTGTGTGAAACCTTGTTTGTATGTTATATCTTATCATTCTGCTATCTCGTAGATTTAATACCCACGTTGCAGCTTCGGCCGTTTACATCGACTCTCGGTGATTACTTGAATTCTTAATATTTTACAAAATGGGTGGCCGTTTTAATCAGGTTAATATCATTTTAAAATTATATTATTGCTTACATGTTATTCCTAATGTTATTTTTATTTCAATGTTAAAAAAAAATCTCATCGTTAACATACTTTTTGCAAATAAAAGTAAAGAATAATGTGATTTTTTGTATTGTTTTCTTGTCTTTGTACTACACTATTTCTTATCTTTGGATTCTTTTATCTTTATCTTTAAGCACTTCCCGTCCACAAAGTGATAAGGTAGGGTAGCGGAACCGAACGACGCACGTTTTCTAAACAAAATAAGAAAATATCTACGTCGTTTTTTCTTAAAGGGAAACGAAACCACAAGTATTGTTTAGGTATGATCGTGTTTCTACCCCTATCTATAATTTATACATCATGCTAATATTATAAATGTGAATGTAAGTATATTTGTCCTCGCAGAAACTGCTCAACCGATTATCATGAAACTTTGTACACATATTCTTAGAGAAATTATGGACACATAGGAAACTATTAAAAAAAATCTTTGGCTCTAATATTAAAATAAGATCAAGCGAACGAAGCCGCGTTTGAGTCTGTAGAATGTGTATATATAAAACTCTTCCAGTACTGACTTACTGGGAGACAACAACAGCCGAATACCGGAATTTGGTTTGTATGTTCCAAGAAAGAGCAATTCCTAAATCATCAAACTTTTAAGTTTAACTATATATGAAACTATATAGTTTAATTTTCTTAGTATGTGAATAAAATTTCAATAAAATATCCAAACTTTAAATTTATGTCCAATTTATTAGTAAAAACACAACTGGACGTATTCAAACAATTACAAGGGAAATGTTTGTAGAGAGCGATTACCTCTTGACCTCTGCAGCGCGTCAAGGGCGATGCCTTTTTGTCGTTTAAATTTGTGGTTAGTTCTACGTTTTTTTATTTGACTGAAACATTATAAAATATACTTATTATTAGGATATGTTTGAGATTTTTTTATTATTTCGTATTTTGCTTTTGTAAAAGATTTTATTAGTAAAAAAATGTACAGGTAAAATCAATAAAAACTCAAGAAACAGTTAAATTGTAATATTCATCATGATTATCTAATAAAGAAGATATGACCGAAATGTCTCCGTATCCCGCACATAGCAGGGTAGGCAAAGGGAACTTTGGAACCTAGTTTTAAGATACTTCCGTTCCTCACTTTTGCGTGTTGCGTGTTGACTGGCAAACTCTACGCTGCGCTTTGCCTCAATACTAGATAAATGAAATTGAAATATTTCATTTCCTTCTGTGGGAATCGAACCCACAACTTGCCGCATTAACAGTCGCACGTTTATGCGCCACGACTGGCCTCAATTTATTTCAAAGCAAAATGTTTAAAAATATAAAATATATATTTACACTTACATTTGTAAGAAACTTCGAACTTTAAAGTAACTTTTATTTCAATATTTACCGCTACAAAATGTTTTCGCGTTTCGCAATAAAGAAGACGATTGCGAATATGTAATTGTACTGGGTGTCCTTAACGGGAAGACGCGTGGGCGGCGCCGAACGAACCTGCTCAGCTTTCTCTGCCATTTTTGTTTGCTAATTTTTATTATAAGCAAAAAATTTTATAACACTCATAGAATATAAATAAAACTACTTTTTGCTGAGTTTTGCCGCCTCTGTTTTTACTTTATACGTATTTAATGTCGATATGTCAGATTGTTTTTTTTTTCTTTATGGCAATGAGTATTATTGAAATCAAAGTGAAATAAAAATGGCAAAACAATTTTTTATATAAAATGTATAAATGTATTGCAATTTTATAAAGTTTTTAAGAACATAGACACAATTTTTTGATCTCTTCATTTATCTTCGTAAATTGATTTGAAAAAAAAATGGCTTGTGCCAATATGCCAAATTTTACTTGCGTTGAGTTGTTCTATAATTTTATATTAGAAGCTTTTTTCACTTTTTTTTACTTTTTTCTACACTAAGAAAATAAGAAAAATCCAAAAGTAGCAGAACTCAACGCCGAAATATAACGACAAATGAATGGCTTAAACATATTAATCATTAATCTTTATTTAACATTTATTTTTATATACACACATACTTTTTCTATTTAAACAATGTAAAATGAAACAAAAGCCATCATATAGCACCGTGTACGAGTGAGAAATACAAATAGCGCGGAGTCAACATTTTCCACGAACACCACGTTATCCGATTATATTGCAAGATACTGCCTACTTTCCGGTATTTCATGTTCATTCAAGATATAATGAGGAAGTTACCTATTTACTCAGAACTGTGTAGTGTATGATAATTGTGATTTTTTTTCTATATGATTTTCCGTATTTAGAACACCAATATTATTAGTATTTTTTAATGTTATGTTTAATATGATACACGTTACGTATTCGTTTTTGATAGCGTTTTATCAGTTTTTAGTATTAAAAAAGAGTTTTTAAGGAAAAACTGTTGAAGGTAGGTACTTTTAAGTGAAAATGATATTGGAGTCCGTCAAGTCACGGCAGAGTATCCGACTGTAAATACGACAGTTGTGGGTTTGATTCCATTTTGGGATAGTTAATTAATTTCCTTTGTCTGGTTTAACCTGATTTAACTAACTCATCGTTGAGTTCAGTGAGTTCCGCCAATAATTTACGCAATGATTCAAAATTTGAGCGGAAAGTGAGAAATGGATAGAGAACCTAGTGTTACGACACTCCGTTCCCTACTTTTCACCGAATTATGGAGGCATTACGTGCTGAGTGGCGGAACCTAACGCTGCGCTTTGCCTCGACACCAGAGCGAAGAAATGAAAATATAAATGGAAATAAATATTTCATTTCCTCGACTGGCATCAATACTACAACATGAAGCAAATAATAATAAAAAAAACAAAAAAGAAAGCAAGAAATTGTTTGTCGTTTTCTTAATTGCCTTTTCTTCATAATAATAAATTTATAGTTCAACATGTAACATTTAAAATGCTAATGTTACATTATTTTGTTTCTACTGTATAAAGTCATTATGATTATGATAAAATAATAATAATATTAAAGTAGTAAATAGATAACTAAACTAAGACATTCGGTTGTAGTTTGTCACAAGAACAAGAGATTGTGCAAGGCTGTAGAATGGGGCCGTTTCCGAGACAGCCAGACACTGTTAAATTTCGTAAATTTTAACCTATAAATAAGAATAACACGTGATTTTATCAAAGCACAGTAAAATCTTGTATACGTCTATGCTAAAATGTATAGAAATAAATTACTACTTTTGATCATAGAATAATCGTAGTCCTCAGTTAATAAAAGTTTATTCTTAAGTCATTTATTATAAGACATACTTATTTGTGCCAAGGCCAGTCATGACGTTTATGCCCCACAAGCGTGCGACTGTAAACGAGATAGGTTGTAGGTTCGATTCCCAATCATGGGAATGAAATATTGAATATTTTCATTTCCTCGTTGCGATCCTTCGATGTTATGTCGTGTTGAGTTTCGCCACTCAACACGCAATACCTATAGAATTCGGCGGAAGTGTTTTAATGAATACGGAGTGTCTTAATACTATCTTCCAAGTTTCTCTTGCTTAGACTGCTGTGTCCTTAAATCTTATTTTTTATTTCACACGTCTCACGTACATAATTATGTTGCGGTGTAGAACTTGTCAAGATTTTAGGCATTAGTAGGTACTAATCTTAGCTTAGGTTCTTTGTAGAGTTGTGCAATATAATGTTTAGACTATCCATTTAAGGAACACATTCATAGGAATATTTTTTAAGATTACTATGTAATACTATGTTGAGAGAGAGAGAGAGAGAGAGAGAGAGAGAGAGAGAGAAAGAGAGAGAGACATGAATACTTTCAATCATAAATTTAAAAAATGTAAGAAATGTAAAGAGAAACTTTTGTATAATATGATCATAATATCATAAATTGAAGTAATTAAACAATTAACATAAATACTTATCGGACATTTCTTAAATTTATTTAAAAAAAAAAGCTTTAAATTTTTTATTTAATCTCGAACGTAAAGTATGGAACGTGCAAACAAAAATGCGGTCACTTCCGGAACCACTTTTAAAATATCAGTCTTTAGTAAGATTAATTTAACTAAATAAAAAAGAAAAGACTACTATAATAAATATACATAAATGACTCATGATTTATAGAAACTGCTTGCTTGGACGGTGGTAATCTATTAAAATTTTACTGTAAATAATTTTTTACATCTAAAATCTAAAATGTACTAAGAGGGCAATAGGTTATAAAAAATCTCTAAATTAACGAACACAGATGTATAGTATCCTCGAGTGGGAATCGAACCCACAACCTGTTGCGTTTACGGGCGTTTACTCGCATATTCTTTCTTCGCATGTGTTTCTGTGCCACGACTCCTTATAACATAAGCATAAACAAGTTAAATATTAAAATGTATTACAAAAACACGCAAACGTACATTCTAGTTAAACTATAGTTAAAACGAAGCGTTTTCATGACGCAAGGATTTTGAGAGCATATTTCGATATAAATACGGAGAGATGGCTGTTGATTGATTATAACATTTTAGGTGAAAAGTAAAAAAGATTTTCTTTAATTATTAAAACATTTTTAAAGTTAAGTTTTATTTAAGTTATTCCACATTTAGCAAAGGATATTTTTTGTTTAAATGTGTCAATTAAAAAGTTATACTTATTAAGAGAACGTATAAAAATTTGAACGTAGCGGGATTTGAATGTACACCTCTTGGAACATTCCAACCTCCTTCGACGGTGAGGCACGTGTACAAAACCGCTACGTAAAATTCTTATACGGTTTCTAAATAAGTATTTCTTTAATTGTCGAGGCCAGTCGTGGCGCAGAGGCATAAAGTGTGACTGCAAAATCGGCCGGTTGTGAATTCGATCCCCACTCGAGGACATGAAATATTTATTTTAATTTATATTATAATTTCTTTGCTCTGGTATCGAGGCAAAGCGTGGCGTTGAATTCCGCCACTCAACACGCAATGCCTCCAGACTTCGGCGGAAAGTGGGGAATGGAGTGTCTTAACACTAGGTTCCCTCTGCCTACCTTGCTGTGTGCGGAATACAGCGTGAGGCTGATTTAATTGTCAAATATGAGTAAATTAAATATTAAATAACAATTCGCGCTTCTTGGAATTCGCTAAAGTGCTCTTATTTTTAAGCATATACCCAGTTATTTCGAACTTTTTCAACTCTCAATGGATGCCTAATAAAATAGCAAAAATAATACAAATCACGTGAAGCTTATATAATTGGTAGATTATCCAATTTAAGATGTTTAATGATATTCATGTTTTTTAGAAACTAGATTAAAAATGTTATACAACTTCATAAACGCATAAGATGTGCGTCCTACTTTACTTAATATTTCACTTTTAACATAACCTAAAAAAATTAATTAAAAAAAATGAGAACCTAATGTTAGCAATCCATACTCTATTTTCACTTTCCGTCCAATTTTTAGAATTTAAGGAAGCGCTTTTTCTTTTTACAAATGTGTAGAGTCCAGCGCAGTGCTGCTGCTCCACTGGGGCCTCAACAAGTTAAATTTATTTTCAGTGTTCCGTACCTTTAAAGAAAAAACCCTTATAGCACTTTCTAGTCCCTCCGTCTGTCTGTCGAGCGCCTTTATCTCAAGAACGTTTGGAAATATCGAGTTGAAATTTAAACCATATACTTAAATCTACGGCTACATTATTTCCTGAAAAAAAAAATGCATATTTCGACTTTACAAAGGAATCAAAATTAATAGGGTATTTCCGGTTAACCTAGAATCATGAAATTTGGCAACTAACATCGACATGTACAAGTTCAGGAAACACTCTGAAAACTCTACATTTATGGTTAAATCCTAAAAAAAATGCTTTAAAAGAGTGTAAAATTTGGTATCAAAGCCGGGAGTTCAAGTTCATCAGATAAAAGGGCTCTGGCTAAGCTAAGCTTAAATTTCAGAAAAAGCTTAAAACCTTAAATTTTTGTACGGAACCGACGGTGGGCGAGCCCGATTTGCGCTTGGTTTACATAATGTTAATATATGATGTTAAGACTATAACATTTTAACTACACATAAGAGTATAAACGAATGTAATAACAGTAAATATTAGAATGTATCTTCGTATTTCCAAGCAAAACCGGGTCACATAATTAACTAGTATAGTATTTTATATATATGAACATGTCTGTCTGTATATTGCGGGCTCAGTTCGTGACACGGGCGACATTGTCCTTTCCTCAGTGGGTCAAGGCGCAAAGGCCGCGCCCGCGTGTGCTTTAATTTTACTATCTGCTAACATTTATATTATAATGAAATTACTATATATTAACGTTTATTTAGTACGTCGTCGTTTGTCGTGGCTAAAGGGAAGTAAGGTGTGACTGTAACGCGACGGTTGGGGGTTCGATCACCACTCGGAGAAAAGAATTATTATTTATTAATATTTTAATGCTTTCGCTCTGGCGCGCGGCGTTGAGTTACGTTACTCAACATACAATGCCTGGCAAATTTCGGCGGAAAATGAGGAACGGAGTGTCTTAATACTAGGTTCTCTCTGCCTGGATAGGATGAGGCATTACCTGTTAAATGGCGGAACTCAATACAAAAAAAAAACTATGATAGTCTTATCTTAACAATAGCATCTATTATATTTCTTTAACTAGAACTTTCTAGAACCAATACATTGTTTAAACGACTGGTTCAATTTTTCTTATCTATTTGCCTATAATATAATAAGCTGTAAGTTTAGTGGACACCGCAACTCCTAAACAAATATGTCTGACTCACGCTATATCCTACAACGTTTAATTTACATACAATTATTATTATAACAACCTTATTTTATAATAATAAGGTCTATTTTCGTGTTTAAAATTATTATTCAATTGTATTTAGTTTTGGTTTTCATTTATAAATTGCAATTTGTATCGCTTGACCCATTTGTTGGACTCCCCAGTGTGTTGTCGTAACGTTGATGCTGAACTAATCGATAACTAATTGCTTGCTATAATTATGTAAAATATTTAGTGTAATAATACATTTTAAGGTTATTAATAAAACCATTGTAATATAAATTAAAGAGAACAAGCAAAGAGAACCAATGGGCATTGGGGCGGAAAGGTCGAGTGGCGGATGACGCTCGGTGGGCAGGGGCTCCACCAGGTCGATCTGGTCTAGGTTGCAGGAAGGGACTGGATGTAGGCATCGCAGGGCCGATCGGCGTAGAGATCCTTGGTGTAGGCCTATGCCCAACAGTGGATGTCGAAAGGCTGATATTATCAATATAATTTAGGTTCGCCGTGGATTCATTACTTTTATAGAATACGTGAAATGAATATCTCCATAGACATGAACGCAGTTTGCTGTATTAAAGCTTTATCCCGCATATAGCAGATGTATGGTATACAGTATATAGAATATAATGGCCAAATCAATGAAACATATGGAACGTTTCATTGAGTGTTGAGTAGCGGAAGTTAACGTCGTGCTCTGTCTATTCAGGATGGGGAGGTGCATTTGTCCGTCACAGTGGGATTCCAACCTACAATCATCATATTTACAGTTAAGCTGTCAAATAAATATGAAGATGTGGGATGTATCATGATGACTGCGGGATACAGCGCGAAGCTAAAAAAAATATAAAAATGACAGAAAATATGTCCTGGATTTTCTGTCCCTGTCTCACATGAATCAAAATAAAAAAAAAATAAAACAAGTAAAACAATCTTTATAAAATTTATTTTCATACTTGAGCATAATAAGGAACTATGAATATAAATAACTATTTAAAAATTTAAAATTAAATTTTTACATTATAAAGTACAATATAAATAAAAAATCGTGATAATACAATATCAGACGTGTTTTATTTCCTGTTCCTTACAAAAATAGTATTACACAAGAACATTAATCATTTACAAGGATGGAAACTGTTTACTCTATAGACTGTTAGACGTTTGTATCAAAATTCATGAATTATAAACAACGCGTTGAGGCCAGTAGTGGCGCACGGGCACAAAGTGTGACTGTAAACGCGACTGGTTGTGGGTTCGATCTCCGCTCCACGAAATTAAATATTTATTTAAATTCATATTTCCATTTCTTCGCTCTGGTGTCGAGGTAAAGCGCGGCGTTATGACGATCATTTCAGTAAAATAGCTTTACTTTAATTAAATAATATTTATACAGCTTGCTACCTACTTGAACAACAATTTTATTTTAATTATTTTATGCATTTAAAATAATAAAAACATAAAAAGTAATTATACAATTTACAAATATGATATGTAAAAATATGATATTATTGATTTTTAGTAACTTGATATAGAGATATTATATACTATAAATAACTTAAATAAATACCTTGTATAAAGTCGTATTCATAATTACGACCTAAGTACACAGTATACTTAAATAGTTAAATAGACCATCTATTATAATTTTTATTCCAAAAAATTAAATACTAATGTCCAGAACATGCAAAAGTATATTTACTACCTTAACAGGTAACATAGACTATTAAAATAGACTATTATAGACAAACATAGACTATTAAAATAGCATTATTTTTTAAAATGTTAAACATGATACAAGACGCCTGGTCGGTTTCCAGGAGGCGCGGGTTCGAGTCCCGCTACGTTCAAATTTTTATACGTTTTCTAAATAAGTATTTTTCTTTCCTAAGTGTGGAATAACACTTTAAAAATGTTTTAAAAATGATACAAGACTCCATAAGAAATATTACATAACATAATCTACAATGTAGATTCCTAATGCTTCGTTAGATGTCAAAATTAATCATAGACAAGGAAAACAATGTTCACTGCTCAAGGTGAGGCCGCGAGTGAATATATTACAAACAAACACAACAAAGTAGGTACAGCATCTGCTTTAATATATTTTAAAGCAAAATAGATTTTTCGCTATAAACGAACGTAAATTTTTTAAATGTTTTTGTATTTGTTGTCCACAAATATATTCCTTTAAATATTCCTATATGCTATTGTGACTTAACCTTATGGCATTGTTTTAACTGTAACTGACTAAGAATAAATTTAAAAAAAAAAAACGAAAACAAAAAAAACTTAATTTTTTTTTATTTATTATTATCCTCCACCTAGTGCTAAACTAGCTTTCGTTTTTTTGAGTAATTTTAATAGAGATACAGAAATTTATTATAGTTAAGTTCTTTGATTTTCACGATTACTACACATTTTAAATTAAAATATTTGACGTATAATAATAAATATATACGATTAAACCGGTAAAATAGTTTAATTTAAAATTGATCAACAGCTTCACGCTGTATCCCACACACAGCGGGGCAGAGGGAACCTAGTGTTAAGACACTCCGTTCCCCACTTTCCGCCGGGTTCTGGAAACTGGAAAATGAAAATATATATGTAAATAAATATTTCATATCCTCATGTGGGGATCGAACACAACCAGTCGATTTTACAGTCACACTTTGTGCCTCTGCGCTACGTTTGGCCTCAAAAAATTAATTATAGTTACTTTAAATCGCAAACATGAGAATGGTGTTCACATTTTATCATAATATCATGTCAGCGTCGTGCCAGTTTGATAATTAAGTCACTAAAATTACTATATTGCTATGTGTACAAGATTTAACACCATATCATTATAACACAAGGCGGTGAGCGCAGGATCGTGAGATTCGGTGTTGTTCTGTTATTGTATCACACAAAATGTTAAATTAATTTAATTTTCTATTCTTAAAGATTTTAATAAATATTAAAATTTATCTAATTCAATAGTTTTTACGAAAAAATGGAACATACATTCACTCTCACAAAATTTTACATTTTTAATATTATAAGTAATAGTAGAATGTAGTAGGATATTCTTTTTTATGTTGAAGATGGACAAAGTAAGTTTCTGTAAGCTAACATGAATTCCTAGCGCTCAGTGGTGGACAATAGCGACATACTACACTAGGCTTCTTTTGTCATAGTTAATTAAAATACGTAAAATGCATAATAATATTAGATCTTTAGTAATGAAATATTTAATAACTAGCGGCTCGCCCACGGCTTCGCCCGCTTAAAATACATGATTATTGATTTAATAAGAATTAAAAATTATTAAAGAATTGATTGACAACTATAATGACTTCTAATATGATTTTTTTACGACAATATCGTCAAACAATTTTTGATTGTTTTAAATAAAAAAATACAACCATTGTTGATATTTGATATTTATAAAATATACATAAAGCTAATTATTTACTACACGTATATATTTTTGTAACTTTATGTTCTTTTTACCCATATAATACTCTGTTAAATGTGCTGATGTCAGTGAATAATTTAATTTACTCATTCAGAAACAGCCTTAAATGTTAAATTATTGATTTGGGTAATGATTCATAATATTCTTTGTAAAATAACTGTAATAATTGCATATTAACTCCTATACAGTTTTTAAATTAGTTACATATATTATATGATCGAACCAACCAAAAAATCTTTGTATTTAAATAAAACTATTTTAACCGGATTAATCGCGTATATTTTGTATGTTTATACATTTTTGGAAACCCGACGTTTCGAACACTTTGCAGTAGTCCGTGGTCACGGGTAGACTCAGTCTACCAAAAATGTATAAACATACAAAATATACGCGATTAATCCGGTTAAAATAGTTTTATTTAAAATGTGTAATAATCGTGAAAATCAAAGAACTTATTCTTTGTATTTACTTGATATTTCTTTCAAGATCGTTCTTTATCTCTGTGTTGAATTAATTACGACTTCTTTCAAATGACGATAACTTTTTTTTAATGAACCGATTTTGGTGAACTAAACTTTAGTAGTTAAGTTGAGTTAAAACAAAGCAATTGGTGAAATTTTCAAGTAAATCGGTTCAGTACTTTCAGAGAAAAATGTGGACAAAAATATGTCGACAGACAGACAGACAGACAAGAAATTCAAAAAATCTTTTTGCTTTCTATTATTCTTTTTAAGTGTCCCTCTATCCATTTCAGTCAAAATTACTAAATGTACAGACAAAATACTATACTTTCTTATTATATATAGAGATAATAATTCTTAAATTCAGCTTCAGTGTAAGACACTCCGTTCTACACTTTCCACAGAATTTTTGAAGATTTGTTTGTTGAGTGGCGAAACTCAACATCGCGCTTGGTACCAGAACGAAACATTAAAATATTAATAAATAATAAATAATTCTCTCGAGTGGGAATCGAACGATAAATCGTCGCTTTTACAGGCACACGTGCCACGAAACCCCAATATCTTATATCTAAAATAATAACGCTTTAAATAAATGAATTTTATCAAATTATTTGCAAAAATCTATAAAACGGCTATAAATAGCGCGCCTTATCTGAAGAAACACTGAGGTTGTGTTTACTCGAATTGGTAAAAATATGCTAATTTATTTAGCATTGACTCTAGGTAAATAGCATTTACACAGATTCTTTGAAAACAGATGCCATCGATTCATTGTTTTTGTTGATTTTCGTTTTTAAAAACAGGTATTATTAATGATTTATAAATAATGATTTATTTCGTCTTAAAATTATTAAATTATGTAAGAGATGGTAGTTGATTCAATAGTGACTCTGTGAAATATATTATATTTTTTTACGTTTCACGCTACCTCGCACATAGAAGGATAGATCGAGGGAAACGGGGAATATAGATATTGGAAAACTTCATTTACACACTTTCGGCCTGGAGACATGGCGTTGAGAAATACAATATTTCATTGTTATTTGTTTCCTTAGTTTAATCGTAAATACATAAAAAAAAATATTTTATTTAAAAAAATATAATCCGTTACGTATAAACGTTTTTACGTATAACCCACGGCCGTGTCCAGGGCACAGCCACACTCAATTGTTTATAGACAGACGTACGTAAAAAAATTAAAAAATATAAAACTTAAAGGAGTTTTTGATCAATTTTGTACAATTCGGCGGAAAGTGGCGGAACGGAGTGTCTTATCACTAGGTTTTCTTTGCCTACCCTGTTGTATGCGGGACACAACTTGAAGCTGATAAAAAATAAAACTAAATCTCATCCAGTCGTAGCGCAGGTATATCCATTAGGCATGCAAATGTTCATTTATAATGTAAGTAAGCGCAAACAGATTTTGAGGAACGCAAGGCGCTAATGGCTTTGGCAATTTCATATTTAACTGTTATTTAAAAATGTCTACACAAGTTCGTTGTGATATTTTTATTTTATTTTTACGCATCCTCTGGACTGAGCTGTGAAGAAAAAAAACATATAAAATGTAATTTTAGTTTCATACTTTTTAAGATTAATATATAGCTATTTATGTGAGCTTTATACCGTCGCTCTCATATAGGTAGGCAGAGAGAATCTAGAGTTAAAACCTTCCGTCCCCCACTCATCATTCAATTTCCAACACTAGGGAATCGAATCCATAATCATCATATTTAAAGTAAGATAGCATACTACGCCACTGTGCCACGAAGGACTCATATAATATGATAACATAGTAGAAATATATAATTTTAATTATGCAATTGGAATTCTGTGTGGCTCAGCAATATACTTGGACACAAAATAAAAAAATCTTATAGCTTTATTTACAAAAAAACGTTATTAAACATTTTCTTTTATTTAATATGAACAGATCCATTGTGCGTTTTATGTGTATGCAGACATATGTTTTATAAATATGTCACAACCTTGAATAAAGGTAAAATTGTAAAATGTTGATGTAGTAAAAAAATTGCATAACATTTCATAAAATGTGATTACAGCATGTGAAAATTACGGCTTCTTACAGTATTATCATTATTTTCCATGAAATACGATTAATACATTTTGACAGCCACACTCTCAGATATCAATTATGGTTTAATTGATATTAAGGTACAAAATAGGGGCCATCGCTTGGTGGAATGGCGTCTGATCGTAAACGCGAAGGTTATGAGTCCGATCCCCACTCGGTTTAGTAATTATATTTCCATTATCATATGGTACTGTATACGAAGCGCGGCGTTGAATTCCGCAAAAAATGAGAAATTACTCGAAATTATTCGAAAATCGGAGCACATCGGAGTGTCTTGATATTAGCTTCCCTCTGGCTACCCTGCTATGCGTGAAAAAGCGTGAGGTTGCTAAATAGTTACAAATACTTAAACATACATATAAATTAATTGTTTGCAAATACGTTAATGTTAATAGCCTGTAGTCCTTTGCCTATACCTACTTTAAAACATTTTTAAATAAGTTAATTAGAGAGCAGTCGTCGCGCAGAGGGAGGGTGTATCGGCCACAGTTTGTGGGTTCGATCCCCACTCGATGAAATGAAATATTTAATATTTTCAATTCTTCGTTCTAGTGCCGAGGTTCGAGGTGCGTTCCCTTGAGTTCTGCCACTT
The DNA here is from genome assembly GCA_021202915.1 of Heliconius himera. Classification (NCBI taxonomy): domain Eukaryota; kingdom Metazoa; phylum Arthropoda; class Insecta; order Lepidoptera; family Nymphalidae; genus Heliconius; species Heliconius himera. Next base: position 43,587 of record JAJHJA010000580.1, read on the forward strand.
CGCAAATCGCAATCTCTAGAATTCGACGGAAAGTGGGGAACAAAGTGTCTTATCGCTAGGTTCCTTCTGCGCACCCGGCTATATACGGGATACACCGTGAAGCTGAAAAAAAGTTTTCCTTTTCCTACACTTTAAAACATGTTTATACAAGTTAATATTTTTTTCGAGAATATCGAAATGCATTTCGTGTATTCGTGCCCTCCAAAGCAGAAAGTGTGCTTAAAGGTGAACAAGGTCAAAGATACGAGTGCGTCTTGTAAGAAACCTGTAGTTTTTAAATGAAATTGCGTCGTATATTGGAAAAAAATCAACGCAATACAAACTTGTTTAATGTGTTTTTACTAATTTTTTTTTTTCACTTTTTATTTATTTATTCTGCTACTTACTAGAGACTTATCAAATGTGGCTTCGCTCGCCTATACTTATTTTTATATTATAGCCTAAGCATATATTTTTTTTTAATAAAAAATATCCTATGTTCTTTTTTATACCTCTAAGAATATGTGTACAAAGTTTCATGATGATCAATTCGTAGTTTTGTCGTAAAAGCGTAACAAACAAACTTACAATCACATTTGTAATATTAATTTAAAAAAGTTTTTTTTAAAAGTAACTTAAAGTTCACTGTTGATTTATGATGTATCATAGATATATTTATAAAACTATTTTTCTAAGTCTAGATGTGTATGTAGAGTATTTATTACCTAAAATGTAATGTTGAGAAAAATCGATATTTGAAAATGAAGAACGGATTCATAATAAAATAAAAAAAGATAATTTACCTTAATGAGATTAAGGTAATTTGAAATTTCAAATTGACACAATATTTTTTTGCAGCTTTACGCCGTTTCTTACATAGCAGTGTAAGCACGACGAACCTGGTATCAAGACATTGAGTTTTGAGTAACGGAGCTCAGCGTCTCGTTTTATCTTAATATAGTCGTAGAAATTAAAAAAAAAACACCAGCAAAGAAAATATCTCTCGATACGTTCATAACTATAGCGGTATCAAAATATTTAATTCAGCGGTATCGCGTATTCGCGTTTACACTACGGTCAACGAGTCGTGGCCGCTCTGAAGTTAGATTTTCTGAGGTATTGCGCATTTGATAATAAAAAGATCAGTATAAGTAATTTAAATCGTAAAATCAAATCAGCGCAGCTATTTACAGCCAACTTCATGACAGCCACGACCTCGTTGACCGTACTGTACCATTGAGCCAATACGGTCTTTGACATATATGATGTACAAACGTAATAGAATGAATGTATGATGTAAACATACATACGTCTTAAGTAAACTACTCTTAAGTATTTCAATGTTACCTTCATAAACGACTTTTTACTTTTCACATTTCATAACGAAAACACACGTTGTTAAAATATTTCTTTTACCAAACCAACAAATTGTTTAAGACGTATAATTAATTATATATGCGATTTCACACTTTATTACAATGTGTTAGAGTATATTTTGTATTGACTTTAAATAAATAATTTCAAAAACCCAATGATGAGTCAGCTTCTCAGAAGTAAAGAATCTACTCCGTCTCCATCCGGTACATTTCGTAGTAAGATTCCGGTAGTAAATTGACCTGTTTTTTTTTTCTTTTTTATGGACTTAAATGGATATTTTTTTATGAGAATACTTTTATAGATATTTTTTTACAATTTTTAAAGTGTTATTCCACCTTAGGAAAGAAAAATACTATTAAGAAAACGTATAAAATTTGAAACGTAGCGGGACTCAAACTCGCGTCTCCTGGAAACCGACTAGGGCGCATTAACCACTAAGCCATACGTTCTCACCGATGAGATACGTTAAGTAAAATTTGCAGAATAATAATTATAAAATATAGTTAATATTAATACATATATTAAAATCAAAATAAATATACATAAGAAATATAAATATACATAGTGTACATAAAATTATAACGCAACCATTCCGATAAAATAACTTAACATATATTATTTACTTTTCGTATTCAATTTCCTCACGATTTTCCTGCATATTTTGTGCAATATTATTAAAATATTTAATGAAAATAATCCTAAATACTCAAAACCGTAGAATATATTTTCAATTGTAATATTAAAACTACTATGTTGCTAACATTATTTAACCACAGTGGTTTTTTTTATATACATATTTATATAAACATATAAACGTTAGTTCTACTGATAGAATACGTGAGATACCGCAACGACTCTACAGTGAGATGTAAGGCAACGATTGAAGGAAACTTCCTTTATTTCTAATATATTTATTAATGTTAAATTCAGATTAGGTAAGACAAAGAATGATGAGAGAAAGGCTAAAAGATTTATGATGGAGAAGTGAGTGTAAGAGAGGTTAAGCGCGGCGTTGAATTCTGCCACTCAACACGCAATGGCTTCCAGAATTCGGCAGAAAGTGGTGAACGGGAATGTCTTAACACTAGGTTCCACTCTGCCTACCCTGCTGTGTGCGGGATACAGCGTGAAGCTGATTTAATTTTTGATTTTTTAGTATAGTATAGTATAATTCAGATTAGATTTTAATAATCTATACCCATAATAAAATCATAACTATTGAGGTAATAAATAGTGACTATATAAATAAATGCAATTTTATATCAAAAGAGTTAAATATATATAGAAAGATTTTTTTTCAGTTTCACGCTGTATCCCGCACACAGCAGGTAGAGGGAACCTAGTGTTAAGACACTTTATTCTTAATTTACCACTGAATTCTGGAGGCATTGCGTGTTGAATTGAGTCACATAGAAAGATATTGTTAAAAAATTGTATGTACATGTTGAAGGTTTATCAGAAAAAAAAACATTGGAGGTATTTAACAATGACAATAGAACCCAAAACAATGATTTTTAAATTTTATATGAGTGTCGGCTTTTCTGCTTATTTATTTGTTTGTGTGTTTGTGCACGCTTATCTTAGAAACGGGCATTACCGATTTTTATGCAGTTTTCACTATTGTATTTTGGCAAACTTTCCTTATCACTCAGTGTCTGCTTTTATTTAAATGAGTTCATAAATAAAAATAAGTTCTGACAATTTAAACTATATTGTTCGACAAAATAAGTATGTTTTTAAATTTAGCTTTCAATGTATGGAAATTGTTTATAAAACGACAGTGTAATCAAGAAAGTTATTTAAATTACAAAATAAATAATTATGTTTTTCAACGAGCCACCGACCGGGTCGCTAGTGATAAATTATAATTTATTACTAGCGACTCCAGACTAGACTTAGACCCTATTTCTTGGACTTATGTGATGTACCACTGATTACGCAATGTTTCGAAAATTGTACAGAAAGTGGGGAACGGAGTGTTTCTACACTAGAAGCGTGATGTGAATTTGTTTCATTTTTTTGTCACTAAAATAATTGTCAAGATGAAAAATTGTATGCTGATATTTAGTTTATTATTATGCAATTTTATCATATTTTTTTGTCAAAACGATTCATAAAAAATAATAAATACAGATATAAATTAAATAGATATCGATGAAGAAAAATTTTGTACGTGACTTGACACACGTTACCGAGAAGCATTAAATTCCTTTGAAAGCATTATTTAAGTAGTTTCAGTTACACGTACAGTACCTACTACCTACTGTAAAGTGTTGCATTAAATTTCATCACCCAATACCTTTTCGCAAAATGTATTTAGATTAAATTCATAAATGTTGAGTTAATAAATACAGGCTATATCAATAACAGCAACGTAGATTATTTTAATATATGATATAAGCAAAAAAAGATTTTTATAATAGACGTAAAGCATGTAACATGTAGCACAGGTAAGTAAATCGTCTTTTACCTTAATAATTTTTTACCTTTTACAAAATTATGTGTAGAAGTTAAAAAATAGCATGACTGTATCCTTGTGTGACCGCAGATTTTCATGAAGGTAACATAAACGCCCTCGATGTCATAGTAATTACCCTTTTGTCACGCGCTAAATAATAATTGTGCAATATGAATATAGTATAATTAAACAAGATTTAAATACATTTTACTTTTATTTTTTTTTTAACTTCACACTATATCCCATACAAATATGGCTAGGTGGAGGGAATTGGGAAACTAGTGTTAAGACACTTCGTTTCCCGTTTTTCGCCGAATACTGCTTCTTGTTGGCATCGCTTGTTGAGTGGAGAAACTTAAAAATATGAAATATTTCATTTCCTCGAGAGGGTATCGAACCCACAACCCGTCGCGTTTACAGTCAGACGCTTGTGCCCCTGTGCCACGCAGACTGGCTTAACATTTTAATTGGTTCCAGACAATTTATAATTCTGCAAGATTAGCAAAGTTAATGATTACATGGAAGGTTAAAAAATATAAAATTTTACAAGGCTTCTGGGAAGATAAATATAAATTATATGTATCTTCCCAGAAGCCTTGTAAAATTTAAATAGGCCTCTATTTCCCTGCTGGCTTGTTGTCTTTCTATTTCGCAAAAAAAATTTTGTTTATATGTTTGTCAATTGGAAAACTTTCGATGGCGTAGTCGTTCAATATTACTTTAAATAAAATTCTGTACTCTTTAGTTAATTTTTTTATTTAGTGTGTTATACAGTTTAAGTAACAAAACTTTTCCTTTTAAAGAGCCAACATTTAAAAATCTGCCTTATCTTTACTCGCTAAGTGAGGCTAAGAGTAACTGGAAATGATAAGATTAACGTACATCGAGGACACTCGTGAGTGTTCAAGGAGCGATAAAAATAGGTATTATATTATAGTATACTGTTTGAGTAGTTCAGGAATTTATGGCCACCTTCTAATTCAAGGAATAAGTGTATTTGAGCCCCTGTTTGTCTATATTTCCTACGAACATATTGTAACGTTTGTTCCTTAGACCTTGTCGTTTAGGTAAATCTAAAAAAATATATAGAATGATGAGTATTTGTTAGCATAGATCTCTACATAGTGAAATGCTTTAAAATGAGTTTTCATGAATTGCTTAAATTATTAAATTAAGAAAAAATTAAATAAAACAACATTATTTATCTAATATAGAAAGCCTTTTGACTTTACCACCTTCTGGCAAAATAAGAAGTCAAAAAATATTTGGAATTATTTACGTCGGTTGGCTATTAAACAAAATAACATATTCTGTTATACTTCTTTTAATTTAAAATTCTGTTATTAATATTAACTAACAAATAATATATATAGAATAATAAATAGAATTTAAAAACAAATATATAGATTTTTAAATATATTTTTTTCATATTCGGTGGCAATCGTCATCCTACAACCTCTCTAGGCAGCTCTACATTTAGTTAAATCATCTTTTAAAAGTTTAATGTCATTTTTTTTTTATTGTAATATAGTAAAAACTATGAATAAGTTAAATTAGTTATTATAGCAATATTTTCCCCAGAATTGTAAATTGCATATATTTTTCAAAGATTCAGAAAGTAACTATGATTTTCTAATAATTTCTGTTATTTTAAATACAATAAATTTAATATTAATTTATCACATATCTATGTTACTTTTTACAATAATATACATTAGATTTTAAGATTTAAAAAAGAATTATCAATTATTGCTTTTAGGTCAAACAGTTAACAAAATTTCGGTTAAACACAAAATAATAAATATATTAAGGAACAAAGTATTATTTAAATAAGACAAAATTTGTCACGGCATTTACCCTTTATTCAAATTGTCTTTGCTGGTGTGCATATCTTAGGTATAATATAATTCCTAATTAACAAACAATTAACTATTTAAAATATAACTTTAATTTAAAAAAAATCTATAAAGCAAAAATATAATATTTTTTTTTTATATCGCTTGATAGATAAGGCAAGCTTTTATTACACAGATAATACATATTAAAATAAAAATGACAGATGTAAAAGTATAAGAATTATTTGAGCCTAGCGTCGCACAACATATGACTATGACTTTTTTCAAAATGCGGCGTTGATTTCCGCCACTCAATATACAATATCTCGAAAACTAGGCGAAAAGTGGGGAACGAAGTACTTTACAATGCAATATGCAGGGTACAGCTAGAAAGTGAAAACAAGAACGTCGATTTTTATATGGTAATTTGTTTTCAAACATTCCAAGGGACAAACAATAATTCTATACTGTGTAAACATTGACGACCACTGTTAATTAAAAAGACCTCAATTATTATTTCTAAAAAAAAATGTTTATAAGGACACTATTATGTTGTTATTTACTTACAATAATTAACAATATATCCTTTCTGTTATCAATTCCATGAAACGTTTTTTTTTAAATTCAAACATATTTCTAAGCTTTTTCGACAAAATTATTGTTTTAAAATTATAAAAGTCTACATATTGTAGACTAAATCGTTAAAATATATTTTGAAACTGGGCACTCCTTTGGCGGTATATTAAAGCGTTTATTTATCTGTTATTATGTGTACTTTAACGGTACGATAACTCGAGGTGAGGTTGTTTTCATAAAAATATGTTTGTTTTGTTCATTTGAGCGATTACCGATAACGTTCAACGTTTGTTCACATATTGGTTTTATATACAACATGGACATTGTACATTATATACTTATTTATGAAGATTTTGTTATTTCTTGCCTACAGAATTCATCGGAAAGTGTGGAACGGAGTGTCTTAACACTAGGTTCCCTATGTCTCTGTGCGGGATACAGCGTGAATTTGATTTATTAATAATAAGTTGTTCGTTGCGTTATTTTTTAGTAGGCATGTAGTATGTAATCGCACAATTTTTTATAAATACAATAAGAAGTAAGCAAAAATATTTTTCAGTATTTTATGTTTTGGCAAATGTCATTGATAAATACATTAAAAAAGAATGGTCCTAAGTTTGAAGCACTGATATCCAACACTTCTCTCGACTTGCGATTATTTAGGTAGGACCTTTACCAACACAGGTGTGGATCTCTTACACCGTATACTCTCAGCTTTTGTACCAATATATTGTCATTTACTCTATCAAAAGCGTTCGAAAAATCAGTATATATTGTTGCTTGACCCACAAGATTAGTATTAGTAGATCCTTTAGGCACGAAACGGTTTTTATTATTTCAATTTACGGTATTAATATTATTTTTTGTTTATATGTTCATTCGACGATACTTAAGTGCTTATAAGAGTCTATTTGAATAAAGAATATTTTGAATTTGGATTATCCTAGTTCCACATATTTTTATCCTTTAAATGTTCCAGAATCGAGTAATTAGCTTTATTTATAAAAAAAATTAATATAATGTTTTTTAATATGTATGTTTTTAGAAAAAGAAAGGATGTGTTTCTTTTAAGAAATAATGTGTTTTTGGTATATATATTTAGACGCTTTCTTTCTGATATTAGGTGTTTATAAAATCAATGACTCCATAATCAATCAATCAATGAAATCCACAGTCCACAATCTATGTGATATGTTTTTGACAGAAAGATTTAATAACTTGAAATATTACACACACTGTCAGACTGTATAACCCTAACTATCCTTGTTAAACAAATAAAATATTAACATATTGTTTTAGAACATTTTTGCAGCGATATTTTGCATTTTGTATGGAATACTACTGTAGGATAGGTACTTGCCGTGGACTTACAGTTGAACTTTTAGCACGAAATGAAAATTTCAATACAAATAAAGGAAAAGTTCCGAAAATTGGAAACTTATAGGTATATCATAGTTGGTATATCAATAAATAAACAAAATATATGTCGGCAAATTTAAGCTAGTAAATTTTTATAAGTAGTACTTCCCGTTAACCTACAATCCTGAAATTAGTACGGAAGCCTCAATGGATGAGTCCGGATCGCGCTAAACCGGCTTTCGTCTTAGTTTCACATTGTATTCCGGCGGAACCCAACGCCATGCTTTGTCCTCATACCATTTAAATTCACCCGTAACTAATAAATCCATATAAACAAAAAAAATAACAATATAATATAGGGGCCGGTCGTGGCGCAGCGGCACGAAGTGTGACTGCAAAACTGACTGGTTGTGGGTTCGATCCCCACTCGAGGAGATAAAATATTTACTTAAATTTATATTTCCATTTCCTCGCTCTGGTGTCGAGGTTAAGCGCGGCGTTGAGTTCTGCCACTCAACACGCAATGCCTCCAGAATTCGGCAGAAAGTGGGGAACGGAGTGTCTTAACACTAGGTTCCCTCTGCCTACCCTGCTGTGTGCGGGATACAGCGTGAAGCTAAAAATAAATAAATAAATAAATAAAATAACAATATAAATTCTATAACATAATAACCAATCACAAGCCTACATCGCGTCTGACCACTCACCACCACCTGCGTATTCCATTCATCTGAGCAAGTTGCCATCTGTGGCGCGCGCTCGTTGTTTTCCCTCTGGCCCGCTAAGTGACATTTAATATGGTATAATTGCCGTTTCCGCGTACCACGGGCTGTTACACGTGTATGGGCTTTAGTAAAAAACATGAGAGAACGTGATAACCATTATTGATATGCACTTGGATCTTTAATCATTATAAAAAATGATTCGCTTTGCCTCCGGAGTTGAGTGGAAAGTGGGGAACGGAGGTGTGGATATGGAGTGTCTTAACACTGGGTTCCCAGATTCTGGCTTTGGATTGGACTGCTATGTGTACTGCATGAAGTTCATAAAAAGAATACAAACTCTTGTAATTGAAGATGGGTTAAAAATATTTGCTTAGAGATAGTTACATAGCATAGGTAATGCTTAATTTGAAACAGGCAATTTTTTAAATTTCTTTAACTCTATCTAAATTACGAAAATATCTGAATCTATAAATATTTTTTTAACAAGTTTTCATATCTTTTTCTGCTTAGAAGAGTGAGCTGAATATTAGAACATTCTGTTTTCCAACGCTGTGCGTTGTCTTGTTACGAGAGCAAGGAAATGAAAATAATAAATTCCGTCAATTATAAATCAAACCCACCACCGTCGCGTTTTCCTAAGATAATATACCTATCTCTATAAATATTTATTGAATGTAGCTACTAAAAAATTTAATTAAAAATGAAATCAACTTCACGCTGTCCCGCGTACAGCAGGGTGGGCAGAGTTAACCTAGTGTTAAGATACTCGGCGGAACTCAACGCCGCGCTTTTGCCTCAACACCAGAGCAAAGAAATAGAAATATAAATTTAAACAAATATTTAATTTCCTCGAGTGGGTATCGAACCCACAACCAGTCATGTTTACAGTCACATTTAGTGCCGCTGCGCTACGACCGGCCTCAGTTACAAATTTACAAATAATACATATAATTACACAATTTACCATGTTAATTGAGGCCAGTGGTGGCGTAAGTGTGACTGTAAAGCCGACTAGTTGTGGGTTCAATCCCCACTCGAAGAGATGAAATATTTACATAAATGTATATTTCCATTTCTTCGCTCTGGTGTCGAAGCAAAGCGCGGCGTTGAGTTCTGCCACTCAACACGCAATGCTTCCAGAATCCGGCAGAAAGTGGGGAACGGAGTGTCTTATCACTAGGTTCCTTCTGCCTACCGTGCTGTGTGCATACCGTGCTGTGGGACACAGCGTGAAGCTGATTTCATTTTATTTACATATAATTACACATGCACATCACCAACAGGTATCTATAAGATGTAAACAAGGTACCCGACCTCGACTCTAACAACTCTAACAACCAACGACACACGGCCATCAATTTAGTATACAAAAGTACATTAAAAAACATCATAAAAATCCAATGTGCAGATCGCAATTAGAGTTCACACCGAGGCCCGAGCTGTTGTAGGAATCCTTGAAATCTATTTACTGACCAAACAATGCCGCCCACACGCAAATTGACTTCCGCCATTGTTGTATATCATAAATTCCTTTATACTTTATGATTCAACATAGAATTTGTTTAAAAAAATAATATAATTACGTTTTATATGAGTAAATATAAATAATAATGTGTGAGTAAATAGCTGTTGAGGTCAGTCAAGGCGCAGGGGCAGCTTGCGACTGGTAACGCGACAGGTGGTGGGTTCGAGTCCCACTCGAGGAAATGATGTTTGATATTTTTATTATCTTGCACTGGTAACGAGGCAAAGCGCGACGTTGAGTTCTGCCACTAAACACGAATTATCTCCAAAATTCAGTGGAAAATGTGGAACGGAAGTGTCTTAACCCCATGTTCTCAGGTTCCTTCTGCTGACACTATCTATATATATAAAAGGACTTGTGCTGACTGACTGAGGTAAGACGCACGCAGAGCCGTAACCGCTGTGCGTAGAGACGTGAAATTTGGGCAGATGTTTATTTTCATATTCTGGACATCCACTAAGAAGGGATTTTGAAAAATTTTAACCCTAAAGGGATGAAATAGGGGTTGAAAGTTTGTATGGATTTTTTTTTAATTGGCACCGATTCTTATAAAATTTTAAATCCAAACTCTTAAAAATATTTCATTGAATACGTGTTTCAGAGTTTTTAAGAATTCACCCCCTAAGGGTTCAAATAAGGGGTTGAAAGTTTATATGGAAAAATCTTTAAATCGCCACCGATTTTTATAAAAAATTAAATTCAGACTGTTAAAAATATTTTATTGAACACGTGTTTCGTGGTTTTTTTAGAATTCATTACTAAAAAACGGGCGAAGCCGCGCGCGCCCTCTAGTATGAAGATAAAAAACAATAACTATTATGTGCGATTAATTGTATTTTTTATAATCTATGTTTTTTATTGCAACTGTTTACTTACAAAGGAAAGTTAACCTATCGGTTGTAAAATTATAAAATTTTAAGTACTGTGAGTTATTAAAAATTCTAATATTTTGGATTTGTTGCATGTACTTACAGTACGATTGAAGAGTCGTGGCCGCCCGGAAGTGAGTATGATTTTAGGATTCTTCCTAATGTTAAATAATTAATTTTCTTCTTCTTTTCTCGTATACAATCATACAATGTTCAAAAGTTCAAAAGGTCTAATTTCAGGATGGCCATGATTGTTGGCCAGTTCTGTACCTATTTTATATACTAAGCTTTGTATATAATAGTAATTTTTCTCGTCGTCCTGATTTTAGCCTTTTACGTTAACTGCCGGTGCCAGTCATCGGCCTCCTATAAGAATATCCACTACGGTCCTGTGTTGCCTGCAACCAACACCTTTTGGTGAACTTGACTAATTTGCTTAAAGTGCTTATTTTTCAGAACTTTAAGAAATATAAACAGCAGCAGAAAGTATTTTATTAGGTAAAATTTTACGCTATTGTATAAATTGATAATTTTGAAATTTAAATACTAATTCACGCTTTATCAGAGAGAATAGTTAGAGAGTTTGGTTTAGTTTTTAGTTTCAATATTAATTCTGTTTTCTAAATTTTTGCTGTATAGAATTATACATATGTCGTGATGTTTTAAATAATAGAATTTGAAGAAATCGTAGCACAGCAGGACTGCAGACGCGATGTTATGTGTTCGATCCCTATTAATGAGAGTGATTTTTTTTTCATTTTTGCGCTCTTGAAAAGAATTATTTGCTTTTCGGTGAGAATAAATTATTTTCTTTTCTCCATGTAACGCGCCGCGTCACAAGTTCAAGGTTCAACGGTGTTGGCAGAATAGTGTTTTACACTTGATTGTCTCTGTCAACCCTACTACATGCTAAATACTGTGAAAAGCTATGAAAAATCCTGTCCGAAGGTTTCGTATCAATTTCAAGATTGTAGTTCAACGGAAAATACAACTTATAAAACTTGAGAAACGTAAGATTGTGGGCGGGCGCACTCATTTTGTATGAATTCAACTACAAATATAAGTTTGTAATAGTAGTTTCTATAATATAATAAATATAAATTTCTATACTTATACTTGGTATTATAGATGCCGTCATGGCTCGGTGGCACGAAGGTGTGACTGTAAATGCGCCGGTTGTGAGTTCGATCTCCAATCCGGAATGAAATATTATTTATGAATATTTTCATCCCTCTGGCACCAAGCCAAAAGCCCTGAGTTGAGTTCCTTAACACGCAATGCTTCGAAAAATTTGTCTTAACACTATTAAAAATTTGTCTTCCCTCTGCCTACGCTGCTGTGTGCGGCGTACAGTGCTGGATAAACTGATTTAATTTTAATTTTATAAATTTCTGTATCGGATTTTATCCTTACTTGTAACTACTGTAGGTTCCACTTCTTACCAGATTTTACAATGGTTGGTCCACATGAAACACTCTATAGGTTTTGACTACACGCTCGTATCTTTTGACTGAGTTGCTTAATATTTCTGATCTGTCTATTATGTATTAATTCAGCTTGATACCTTCATATTTTCTGGAGAAAAATTACCTTGACAGACAGACAAATGAACAAAAAAGTGATCCTATAATGGTTCCGCTCGAGGTACGGAACTCTAAAAATAATATAAAATAATCGCAGCATACTTACATCGAATAAATATGGTGGATATTATATTTTACTAAAGTTCAAAGAACACAATCACAGCCTTCGCTATATATGGTAATAAATCCTTATATGATATTGATGCATCGCTATCAGATACTATATTAATTAATCCGGATCCGGCTTCATGACTTATAAAGAAATATGATGAAATATAAACATTTTTATTTCATATTAATTACTATTTATTTTTTTTATGTAAAAAGTGAAGGCAAACGAGCGTACGGGTCACCTGATGGTAAGTGATCATCGCCGCCCACGACCCCGTGTAGCACCAGAGGAGGTAAAGGAGCATTGGTCTTTAAGACGCGCTTTTTGAAGGTAACCAGTTCGTATCGAACTGGAAACACAGCCGCAGATACAATATACCTATCTAACATGAAACAGAAGAAAGTTTATTCACCATGGTGCGACTCATCTATTGATGTACATATGTATAAGAAAAAAGACAAATTTAACAAGAAAAACTAATACGCCCAATTCAGATTTTGATTCTGATCCCTCCTACTTACCCTGTTTTATGGCACTAAGAGCTCTCCCAAATTAATCAAGTTCACCAGAAAAAAGAAGTGAAATCCCACAAAAAAAAAATCCCCCCAAAAAACCAGCCAAGTCTCGATGAAGCTGTTTGTTTCTCTATAAAAAGTTATGAAATCTCTCGGTAAAGCCAAATCATTTCTAAGTTTCCTTATTGCTATTTTTTTCTTAATATAGTTAAATTTTATGTGACCGACAGTTGAAGTTTCGGGAGTTGAGTGTGTGTATAAATATAATTAAACAATGTGTGCCCTTAGATTTAAACACTTAAAATGCAACATTTTGTACCTTCACGCTCTATCACGCACTAAGTATGGCAAGCAGAAGGAAGCTACTATTAAGACACTCCTTTCCTCTTGCACCGCCGCCACGAATTTTATTGAAATCGGATTAATAATAAATACACAAGTATACATGAGATACGTACAAATAAATAATAACGATTTATGTTTGCATATTTTTATATCTATAATGCTATATAATAATAATATTTAATATGCATTTATAAAATATCTCCATTAATCGTCTTGCGCCATATAAAATAGCAGTCCTACCTAATGCCTACTCTTGGATCACGCAGTTTTCCTCGTGTTGTCTTCCACGCCACAATCCACGTGATTTAAATTAATTATAATTGATGCGTACTTGATTTCTAGGAAAAACTTCAAGGCGTGGTCTGATTCAAGCTGTATAATACCTACTTTGCTACTTCTATAGTCATCTTATATTATATTATCAGAATATTTATGTTTTCTTGTTGTAATTTACAATTAAAACTAAGAATACTTACGCGGTTTAGAATATAAATATAATTATTTTATTTTTTAATCATTTCCACGACTAAACTTTGTCATTTAGTATTCAAGTTACCAGATTATATTCACTGAATTAACTTAATAGTAGAGGTGCCTCGTTGGCCTTTTTTTTATTGCATACATTTCGGAGAGTGTGCCCTGGAATTACACAATTTTATTCCTCTTGCTCCTTTTTATTATATAACCTCTAGGAATACAGCATGATGGTAATTCCTAACCTACGAACGAAACTCTTTGACACTGTTTTTTGTTTTCATCCGCACAGTGCGAGAATGGAACTCACTGCCGGCGTCTGTATTTCCTGTGATATACAACGTGGGGGTCTTCAAAAACAAAGTGAATAGGTATTTATTAGGCAAGCGTACGTCACTCTTAACCGCATCTACGCTAATCAGACTTGATGCGGTCAAACGCAAGCCTATTTCAGTATTAAAAAATGATCTTGAGGACAATCGTGGCGCAGTTGCACAAACGTGTGACTGTTAACACGACAGGTTGCGCCTCTGGTGTCGGTTCAAAAGTGGGCTTTTAGTTCCGGCACTCAACAAGCAAAGCCTCCATAACTAGGCGGAAAGTGGGGACTGGCGGATCTTAATACTAGGCTCTCTATGCCTACCCTGCTAAATGCGGGATACGTGAAACTGTGAAAAAATAAACTTGTATGCCTTAAAGGGACAACTATATGTACAATTAGAAAAAAACGTATGTTTTGAATTTTCTTAACCGATTAATGAATTTATTCAGAACTATCGACATGTAAAAGTAGCTTCAAGAAGCATTACGCAACACTCTTATGAACATACATTTAATATAAAAAAATATTTCATGGCTACTTTTTATTTTTAACGTATTTTATATAAGTAAGTAATTTTAACCATTTTCGCTTATCGACTGTGGGTTAAAATAAACAATGAAAATGGCATTGGTTCCATCTACATTATAATTTGAAGCTAGTCGTGGCGCAGCGGCACGAAGTGTGACTGTAAATCCGACTAGTTTTGGGTTCGATCCCACTCGAGGAGATGAAATATTTACTTAAATTTATATTTCCATTTCTTCGCTCTGGTGTCGAGGTTAAGCGCGGCGTTGAGTTCTGCCTCTCAACACGCAATGCCTCCAGAATTCGGCAGAAAGTGGGGAACGGAGTGTCTTAACACTAGGTTCCCTTTGCCTACCCTGCTGTGTGCGGGATACAGCGTGAAGCTGATTTATTTTTGATTTTTACATTATAATTTCTCTTACTTGCCTAAAAAATTGAAGTTATTTCTATACAAAACTTTGTTAATGTAATACGAATGTCAAAAGTGTTTTTAAAAGCTTGTTGGATACGGTCGGCTAAAGGCATTGAGCGCGAGGCCACAGATAAAAAATATTGTAGGCTATATGTCAATGTCAAGAGGATTAGTGAACGCTAACGTTAAAATTTTGAATATGTTTTTTTTAAATAGTTTTTGAATATAAATTTTCATTATCAATCACTCGCATCATTTTATATTTTTGTGTGGTTCGAATATTTATGTTAGGTGTGACAGGTAATCATATTAAATTTATGATTATGGAGAACTTTAATTAAATGACTTTTGAATTAACCTCTGAAATAATTTTACGGTATTGTAGCATTTGTGATGAAGATCGACCCGAAGAATAATCAACCCATATATTACAAGTTTCGAGACGGTCAATAATAAGGAGGAATGATTAAACAACTACATATTTTATAATTTTTAAAAACATCTAATAAAAATCTTATTCAAATGTCACTTATGATTTAGAAATTATAGGTACAAATTATGTTTTTTTTGTGCAACTATTATTATATTATAGCATTAAAATGAAAATAATTTATTCCGCCGAATGGGGATTGAATCCATAACCATCGCGAGTGCAGTCAAACGCCGTTGCATTTCGCGACGAAATAAATACCCTCCTATATGTAAATGAAAGATTTCTACATATTACATGTTATTATTAAAAACTTATAACTTCAAACTTTTGCTAATACCTAACTAATAACAAAATAAAAAAAATAAAAAAAAAATAATACGCAGATAATAAAATGACAAATGCATAATATTTTTGCCGCGCAAATTATATTTTTTACTGTCATGTCCGAGATGTACTAACACTAATTACTCACATTGTGTATATGGTAGTTACATAATGTAAATGTGTAGAAGGTCGGTTATTCAAGGTGACTAGCGTGGGAGCTTCCGATTGTAACTACAAATATAAAATATAATTAAGGTAAGGATAAATAGCATGTCAATCAATTTATATAGCATTTTTATTTGTTGTTAAAACCTACACACGTTATATTCTGTGAAATTATAACTTAATAAAAAAATATCAAATACAGCTTCAAGCTGTATTCCACACATATCAGGGTGGCAGAGGGAACCTAGTGTTAAGGCACTACAGAGTGTCGAATTCGACAGATCTACAATGTCGATTCGGGCACACATCATTTTCCGTCGAATTCTGGTACTGTGTGTCGATCGGCGGAACTCAACGCCACGCTTTGCCTCGATACCAGAGCGAAGAAATGGAAATATAAGTTTAGATAAATATTTCATTTCCTCATATGGGGATCGTACCCACTACCAGTCGCGTTTACAGTCACACCTTGTGCCCCTGCGCCACAACTGCCCTCGTAACTTAGGTAATATAATAAATAATTTTTACTTATATCTCTGAATTGGTAAGTTGCTTAAAGAATATAAAACTCTAAAACTATGTTAATTTTGTTTTTTTATTTGATTTTTAAGATAATATTCAGTCAATAATTTGTGGGATTTGCTTTTATTTAAGGTCAAAAATCAATGATGATACTTGCTGGCTATAGTTATAATAAATGACGCATCTTCTAGTACTAAGAAATACATTTATATTATAACTCTAAATAACTAAAAGGCACTAGAATATATAAGGACGATCTTTATAAATAGTATTATTTTAGTAACACTGAACTGATAAATCATTTACGTCGCTCTAAGTCATCACGTTGTGAACTTTATTTATTTATTTTTATTTTATTTATTTAACTTATTGAAATGTTCGAATTAATATTTTTTTCTGCTGAATGAAGATAGTAAATCTTTACGCATTTACCTCATTTTTAAAGACAGAGAGAATAAAGTGAAACTTTTCTGTATTTTTTATGTAAAAAATATATACGTATCTACATATTAAGTTGTGTTTAATACCTATATTTATTTGTAAAATAGTGATAAGCTATTAGTTGGTGACTAAATTATTTTGATATTATACGTTATAATACAAAATAGTAGTTTGTTTTTGTAGCCTAAAAACACCGTACATATTTTTAGGTACATTAGAAAAAAAAACGTAATATTGGCAATAAACGCACTCCAAAATATGATATACCTCTAAAACATTATTTATTTTTTATCAGCTTCACGCTGTATCCCGCACACAGCAGGGCAGCACACAATTGACTGGTTGTGGATTCGATTTCTTCGCTCTGGTGTCGAGGTTAAGCGCGGCGTTAAGTTCTGCCACTCAACACGCAATGCCTCCAGAATTCGGCAGAAAGTGGGGAACGGAGTGTCGTAACACTAGGTTCCCTCTGCCTACCCTGCTATGCGGGATACAGCGATAAACATTATTTAGAAGAATCAAATTAATATTAATCACAAAATGTTCAACCAATAAAAAAGTTAAATATAGAAATTAATGAACAATGGTAGCCCTAACCAAGCCGTGTGTGGGGGCATTCAAAATCCAATAACGTACAATTCCTTTATCTTTTCATCTGACTCCGATGCATACCTTCGCTTTGTAGTTTAACATTCCTGACGATAAAACGGAGGTCACGAAAAAAAACACATATAAAACCACAAAAAAACTAAAAAGAAAGGAATCTTGGTGTGGAATCAGGTAGAATGTTATTAGAGCAAGTTTATTTTTATTCTCAGTTATAATGGTTCCAATTCTTGTTATAATTATTTTTATTGCTTTTTTAATGGGTCTTTCAGTACCGTTTTTTTTCTCAGATTTTATCATTATCAATTCAATGTGGATTATATTTTTATTAAATTCATATTATATTGGGACGTGACAATTTAAATGATGGCAAATTTTGCAACATTCACGATAAAAATATAAAATTAAACATTTTTTTAAATTATGTATATAATAAATTTGGAAGTACCTACATTACTCTGTCCTATTTTTTTTTTCTGTTAAATACTTTATTAAATACTTTATTTAGTTTTTCCCAAAAAATGAAACAATAATAATATAATTTTTCGAGGCCGTCGTAACATTGTATTCCGACACTCAACACAAAATGTCCCGAATTCTAATGGAAAGTGGAGAAAGGAATGTCTCTCTTAATATTCTCTGCCTAAACCGCCTAAATTTAAAGAGCGAAAAAGAAAAAAAAATGCATTTAGCCTATAAAAAATGCTTAGGTATTGCTGTTGTGGTTCAAGTAGGTGTACATTCTTGAAACTAACTAATTTAACAAACATTCTTGTTACCATTCCACGCGTAGAAAGCTTTTACAGTAATAGTTAACTGTACATTTACGTTGTACTCACGTAGATTTGTGTATTTGAATAAATAGATTATTTATTACCCAATACAATTGTAACCTGGTTGCATAATAAAGCTGTAGAGTTATTTGTTTCGATTTCGAGTATGTATGGCATTTGTTTTCTTAATATTTTTCGCGAATATTCACTAATTTGTGTTTCGCGAATATTCACTAATTTGTCAGTTCTTGGGTCTTTGGAGACGTCGAGAACTGGTGATGGATTTCAATGTTAAGTGTCATAGACAAAATCAACCCCTAACACCATCTTTAAGTAGAAACATTGTAATTAAATTAATCTCTTATGAATAATTTAAAAAATCCTCAAATGATCAAAAAACACCCGCTTGTTATAAATTAGTCTTTAATGTATTAATAACAAATTAAAAAAAAATTAACGTTTTGATTAAACATTATGGGGAATCAAAATATTTTTAATATGAACTTCAAGTAAAATAAAAAATAAAGACTGGTCACTTGCAAGTCGCACGCGCCCACCGAGCAAGTCTGGATTATTTGTCCAATGAGAAGTAGAAATAAACATATAAAAATCTGCAAACTTAAGTTTTTTGGCTTGTACACTAATTTTGTATGAAATAATTATAAATATAACTTTGTAATTCTTTTTTTTCTATGAAATATCTATACATTTTCGCTTGTCAAACTTTTTTCTTTATTTGTAAGTTCTCACTTTATGCTAAATTTCATAACTGTAGGTCAACAGGAGGTACTCTATAAGACTTGATAATGCGGTGGATTTCATACAAAATGCAGCAAAAACGATGCATAAATGCTCGTAACTTTTGATTGCATTTACTTGAAGGAAGAAGGGAGACCATAAACCTGAATATTTGATATTAATTTCAGCTTAATACCTCTATACGATCTCGAGATAAATATTCTTGAAAAAACAACAAATTGATCCTATAACGGTTCCATTTTAAAGTTTTGAGATATGGAACCCTAAAAATGAAGCTAAAACCATAATATTCAACGAGGCACGTCCCTCCACACTACAGTCATAAACTTAATAGTATGAAAAAAATGGCAGACGTCTAAATGGCACTCTTTTTTTATTGGTAGAGCGGCCAAGCTTACGGAGGTCACGTGGTAGCGTGTCAAGGCGAGCCTCCTGGCTATCCCATAGCGGTTTATATAATGTATGAACATTAAACACCCATTAAAAGCGATATAACGTATTTATTTATTTTAAATGGATTAGCTTTTTTTATGTTTGGTTATTGAATTAATTTGACATTAGTGTATGTATATATGTGAGATTCGACATGTTTCTCTAATTTGAGCAGGATGTATAGAAATTAGTTATTTGACACAAAGTTCCATAAAATGAGTGAAGGTAAAACATATTTTTACTTAGTATACCTTAAATGGAGGCCAGTCGTGACGCAGGAGCACAAGCGTGCGAATGTAACAGACTGTAACGCGACAGGTTGTGGTTTCGATTCCCACTCAAGGAAATGAGATATTCAATATTTTAGTTTCCTCGCTCTGGTAACAAATTAAAGCGCGGCGCTGAGTTACGCTTCTCAATACACTTTGCCTCCAGAATTCGGCGGAAAGTTGGGAATGGAAGTGTCTTTATACTATGTTCCCGAGTTCCCTTTGCCTACCTTGCCTATGCATGGGTGAACTTAAAAAAATATCGCCAAGAAGAACCAACAGAAGCAAAATATAATAAAGTTTATAAATAACCAAAGTTGTGCAGTTTCACACTTATTGGAACTAAATTTAACTCACTAACGTCATTTCCTAATTGTAATGTTTAAATAAATCATACATCGTTATTTATTTATAAGTTAAACAGTGTAAATTTGTTCTTGCCCCCAATAAACTATAGGAAAATTTTGAATGTAGGTTACACAAACATTTCGACAGCCGCGAACTGACCGCACGCGGCGGAGTAAACACTGATATGATTGTTATTCCAATGCACGATACTATGACGTCTGGTCTCTTTGCTACATATGGGATGGTTTTATTTATTTAGAGATTTAAATAATATAGAATATTAAAAAATATATTTATTGCCTTTTTTTATGGAAAAGGACAAGGCAAACGAGCGTCCGGGTCACCTGATGGTAAGTGATTGCCACCGCCCATGACCCCGTGCAACACCAGAGGAGCTACAGGAGCGTTGCCGTCCTTTAAGATGGGTTGGGCGCTGGAGCCCGGCATTACCTGATGTGAAACGCATAAAGCCACTACTTCACGCCGGTCTTAAATGCCGGGGGTGGTAATGATCCGGTCGAGTCTGCCCATGCGTGATGCCATTGCTGGCGACGTGGCTCTACCACACGTACTTTAGTCGCCTCTTACGACACCACCAGTACCACGATGATCCTATTCTAGGCCGGGATCACATGGCGTGAAAAGAATTATACCTTGCCTTTGTCTGTTGCCTTAGAATTATACCTTTTTGTTTATTAATAAATATACAGATTACATTTCCTTTGCAATTAATATAACACGTTACAGTATAAGATTATTTATTGTCCAAAAAACTGGTAATAGTTGAGAGAATTTAAGGAACTGTGTTTTATTTTCAAACAACAATTTTTATACACATACATGTATATACCTACTTTTTTATTTCTTATAGATTTTCTTAAATAATGCTGATCCAATTAATAAATACATATAAATCTTATAATTCTATAAACATATTTTGTAAGTACTATTACATATAAATAAAAATTATAAAAACTAGAATTAATTTTATAATGAAGTATCGGTATATCAATAGGTAGTATATCCAAATAGAGTCGTTTACCATTTTTGCGGAACAAAGCAGCGAACCTTGAAGTGGTTTGCGTTTACGTAAAGTTGTAAATGTATTGAGATTTTTCTTCGATGTGAATTATAACCATAAAATGTGAATTCAATTTTAATATTGTTACTTATTATATATTTTAGCGGTGTTAAGTTCCGCCACTCAACATGCGATACCTTAAAAATTTGGTGGAAAACGGAGACGAATGGAGTGTCTTAACACTAGTTCTCTCTGCTTATACTTGAAGTTACTGTTCTTTTTATATTTTGCAAAAAGTACTTACTAATCGATTGATTTACAAAACAAAGATATTTGAAGTAAAACACGAAAACCGCGCTTTGTCTTACCAGAAAGAAAAACTGAAAATAAACCTTCATCGAATATTCACCTATTGCGATTACAGTCAGATGCTGGTCCCATAGCGGTATGATAGCATCGGTATTTATTTTTTCAGCTTTAAGGTAGGCAAAGGGAGCCTAATGTTAAGAAATTCCACCCACTTTCCGTCGAATTCTGGAAGCAATGCACGTTGAGTGGCGGAACTCAAATCGACACCAGAGCGGAGAGAAGATATGAAATATTTCATTTGCTCAAGTTGGAATCGAACACACAACCTGTCGCGTTTACAGTCACACACTTGTGCCCCTGCGCCACGACTGGCTTCTCACTAGCAGTAAATTTAATATCTCTAATAAAAATTTGTATATAAAATTAATGAAGCTAGAAGTAAAAGCTTTTCACAATAAACAGTTCTACGTGGTCGGTGTTATCAAACGCTTTACGAGCGCTCCGATACATACAACTACATACATTGTATATATAATATATTTGTATGTTAGTATCTCTACGACGTAGGGTGACTATTCAGCTGTGAAGCGTATATTTTTTACCGACTGCGCTGCGCAAAAAAGGGTAATGTATTTATATAGTTTTTTATGCATTTCTTTTGTTTTCTATATCGTATTTCATGTAGTTTACTTAGATAAAAAAGGACATATATATCAAATATTGCCCCCTTATAAGGCTATCATCTTTTAGGTTGTAACAACAAATGTATAGTTTTCAGATGTTGCCCTGAACTAGTACTACCTGTAGATGCTATCTGCCATGGGCGACTACTTTTTCTCTTCCCGCCCGGTGACGCTGTCAAGACCAATACAGGTCAACAGCAACAAAGCCAAGTCGAAAAGAAGCTATCTGTCAAATTTCAATATTCTAGATCAACCGGAAGTACCTTATGTGTAGAAATAAGCGTTTTTCCAATATAAAAGGCCATATCTTTTTTTTAAATAAATGTAGAAATATGTTTTTTAGGAAATCATGGGGCCGTAGATCTGAGTATATGGTTTGAATTTGAACTCGATATCTCCAAGCGTTCTTGAGATAAATACTCTTGACAGACAGTTAAACAGACGGACAACAAAGTGATCTTATAAGGGTTCCTTTTTTCCTTAAAAGATATGGAACCCTAAAAGTGCATAACAAAAAAAATAGTTTAGTTTATATGAGACAAAGTGTTGAGTACAATTTAGTACTTGGAACACACCGTTTATATTTGGTGCCTTTTCTATTGAAAAATGCCTTGTCCTGTGAAAACTGATTAATCAATCTATGATTTTTAATAATTTTTTTTCATCTGAATTTGTTAGAAAATTTTTGATTATATGCTAAAGATTTTTGATTATATGCTAAAGACATTATGACAACCATAAGCTTAAAAATTTTATTTTGTGCTACCAATGAAAAGCTAATATTACACAAAAGCAAAGCCGCTGAACTCTTTTTCTCGAATAATTTGATTGAAAAATTGATTGAAAAGATTTCAAGACATTACTTGTTAAATGGCGAAACTGAACACCGCGTTGTGTCTTCCACACAAACCTTAAAGCCACATTAAATATAATTAACTCTCCGGTTTTTTTTCAAAATATAGATAAATGAACCCATAACTATCACTTTCAAAGTCAGAGAACCCTTTATAGTTACAAACTTACCATATATTTTCTATTTTATTGGTTACACGAACATAACCTTCTCATAAAATCGCACAGGCAGATCTGCGGCGTACGTGACGGACGGACGGTACACAATGCATGCAGTAAATACTAATTCTCTAATCTAAATCACAGGTGCAAATAAATATATTAGGTCACCTGTCTATCTGTCCGCTGTTTTATTTTCCGCACATTGCTGGAAACACCTGCTAATTATAATAAAATAAACAATTTTAATTGTACGGGGTCGTCGTGGCTTTAATTATTATTTATTATTATTTTCATTTCTTCGCTTTGGCACCAAGATAAAAGCCCGGCGTTGTGTACCGCCACTCGACACGCAATGCCTCTAGAACTCGGTGGAAAGTGGAGGGCGGATTGTCTTAACACTAGGTCCCCTCTGCCTACCCTACATTGTGCGGGATACAGAGTGAAGCTGAATTTTTAAATATAATAGTGTACTTAAGCTACAGTATAATTTTTCATATATCTAATATATATATAGACTAAGAAAAAAAACACAAAAAATGATAATATTATTTTAATGATATTTTTATCATTATTTTTTTCCATTACCAGACGAGATTTATAAAACATTGAGACCAGTCGTGGCGCAGTGGTACAAAGCATGACTGTAAAACTGACTGGTTGTGGGTTCGATCCCCACTCGAGGAGATAATATATTTACTTAAAATTTATATTTCCATTTCTTCGCTTTGGTGTCGAGACAAAGCGCGGTGTTGAGTTCTGCCACTCAACACACAATGCCTCCAGAATTCGGCAGAAAGTGGGGAACGGACGTCTTAACACTAGGTTCCCTCTGCCTACCTGCTGTGTGCGGGATACAGCGTGTAGCTGATATATATTTCTAGAAACAGGTAAATCTGCGCGCAATTAGCAGCATCTCAATTCTATATTAAGATCTTGGGCTACAAGCAAGAAGTGTTGTGTTTACTTCATTTTATGTGTGTTTTTATGGCACAAGTAACGAGCTGCTTTATAGCTGGCCGACATTTTGAATAATTCATGTTTCGCCCGATTGTTGGGTAAACGATTTAAAACTGCACTTTTAAGGTAAGACAATGGATCTTGTGAATATTATTTATTATATATTTATTATTATGGACATAAAACATGTTTATTTATTGATATACGTTGATTATAATTTTCTGAGGCTGTCGTGGTGCATAAGCGTGTGGCGTGTGTGTGTAAGCGCCGCTATAAAGGGAATCAAAATTAATAGGGTACTTCCAGTTGATCTAGCATTTTAAAATTTGGCAGCTAGCATCTACAGGAAGTATCTACTAATTCAGGAAAAAAAAACTATACATTTGTGGTTAAGTAATGAAAAATAATAGCCTTATAAGGGGTGCATAATTTGGTATTAATGCCGCTAGTTCAAGTGAGATATCAAATAAAAAGATTCTCTAGCTAATCTAAACTTGAATTTCAGAAAAAGCTTGAGACCTTCAGTTTTGTACGGTTAATATTAAATATATCGAGAATCGAACCCACAATCTGTCGCGTTTACAGTCACACGCTTTAACACTTGCGCTACGACTGCATTCAAAATCATATATAGGTAATTAATTATTTAATAGAATCAATGATTACATTAACCTTTAATGATTTTAAAATTATGAACAGTTTCAAATAATATGTACATATAATGTGATAATCATGATGAGCATTTAATAGTTACTAATAATTATTAATAGCTATAGTCAATTAAAATTACGCAAAAGCGAGTTGGTATGCGAAACTTTTTATTTCACCTGATATACCTGTTCCACTGCGACGTGTGAAACTCCATTCTTCGTGTGGTACTTTCCTTAAATGTTGTAATAAAAATTATACGGCATTCTGTGGCTCAGGGGCACAAATTCGACAGGTTGTAGGTTCGATTTCTGGATCCGATTCCCAGTTGAGAAAATAAAACGTTTAATATTTTCATTTTCTCGGTCTTGTAATGAGTTCCGCCACTGAACACGCTACGCCTACGGAATTCAACGGAAAAAGGGGAACGGAACGGAAATTACGTAATGGGAACGGAATGTCCTAATACAAGGGAACCTGTTTCCTCTGCGTACTCCGCTATATAAAAAAAAATAAAAATATATATATTTGCTAGCAATATTCCCAGATCTGTTGATTTATACCGCTAAGCTATGTCGTGAGCGGCTCACAATGACCTACATTTTATAATTTAATTACTTGGAACATACTTAAACAACCATTAAGTTAACGTTACAAAGTCTACAATTATAAAATAAATAATTACTATACTATGTTTATTGCAAAACGTGTTGTGTTGGTTTTTCAGATATCCCCGTAAAATTATTTGTTGTTTTTTTCCTCCTTTTTGTTGAATTAAGTAGAAGGTGAGGTGTCGTGGCTCAGCGGTACAGTGTCTCACTGTAAACTGTGTTTGAAATCAACACGGGAGTTCGGGACTTGTCTATAAGTTAAAAAAAACAACTAATAATATAGGTTAAAAAACAAATAATAGTTGTAACACATCGTAATATAAATTTGTGACTTGTGGACCATATTATGATTAGTATTACTATAATTTTAATGTAATCACATCCATTTTGAATCGCTCAATACTCAATGGTGATTTCCCTTCCGCTTGGAAAGACGCCCAAGTCCTCCCACTACCTAAGAAAAATAATCCGTCTTCCTATTCTGAGTATCGTCCTATTTCCATTCTTCCTCTGTTATCAAAAGTGCTAGAACGTCTTGTTCACAATCAACTAAGCACATTCCTTTCAAATCATAATCTCTTAAATCCACTACAATCCGGCTTTCGCCATGGTCATAGTACGACTACTGCTTTAGTCAAGATCACCGATGACATCAGGCAGGGTATGGATAATCAGAAGATTACAGTGTTGACTTTGTTAGACTTCAGTAACGCTTTCAACACTGTTGATTTTGACATACTACTTGCTGTACTGCGTTCTCTTAACATATCTCCTGAGGTGGTTGATTGGTTTCATTCTTACTTGTACGGACGCCGACAGCGCATTCGAGTAGAAGATTCCTATTCCGAATGGTCCTCAACCAGTGCTGGCGTCCCTCAAGGTGGCGTGTTGTCTCCTCTTCTATTTTCTATTTTTATTAATTCTATATGTCCTAAAATTTTTTCTCTCTACCACCTGTATGCTGACGACTTACAAATTTACGCACAAGGTACTCTCACTGAGCTGCCTGGTACCATCGAAAAAATAAACAATGACCTTAATGAAATATCAATTTGGAGTAAATGTTTTGGACTGACGATAAATCCTTCAAAAACTCAGTCTATTTTGATCGGCAGCCCCAGGTTATTGAAAAAAATTGATAAATCACAGTTAGCGCCTGTAACAATCAATGGAGTTTTTATTCCATTTAGCGACTCTGTAAGGAACCTAGGTTTAATTTTAGACCAACATCTGTCTTGGGAACCGCAAATAAGAGAGGTAAGTAGAAAGGTTTACGCTGCTTCTGCGTCTTTGCGAAGGCTGCGCAATTTCCTACCAATACCGACCAAAATTGCGCTGGCAAACTCGCTCCTATTACCAATTCTTGATTATGCGGATGTATGTTATCTTGACATTAAAGAGGAGCAATTAAACAAACTTGAGCGGCTTCAAAATCTTTGCATTAGGTTCATATTCGGTGTGCGTAAATATGATCACATTTCCGAGTTTCGAAATAAGCTTAAGTGGCTCCCGATCCGCCTTCGCAGGAATACTCACATACTTCATCTTCTCTATTCTGTGCTGTTTAACCCTTCCACTCCTCCTTACTTGAAGAAACAATTCATGTTTCTTCATGACACCCACTTACGTTCCTTACGCTCCGACAACAATCTATTACTAGAAATTCCTCTACACTCTTCTTCCTATTTCACTAATTCCTTTACTATTAAAGCTGCCCGTCTATGGAATTGTTTACCTATAGATATCAGACGTGCCAAAAGTCTATATATTTTTAAAAAAAGCTAAAATATCATTATTTTAATATATAACATTATTACAATATATTTCATTTTCAATCATTTCAATTGGTACATTTTTTTTTTGTTTTTTTTTTTTCATTGGATTTTTTTTTTAAATATTTTGTGTGTACATATAGTATATGTATGTATGTATGTATGTATGTATAAATGTATGTATGTATGTATGTATGTATGTATGTATGCATGTATGTATGTATGTATGTATGTATGTATGTGTTTATGTAATATTTATGTATATATCTTAATAAATATATATTAATTTGTTTGTATTTTATGTATTTGATATTTTGAATATTATATCGCTATGTAAATATTTCATTTAGTGCACCGCCCACTTTTTACATAACTCCAACATCCAAAGGTTGCCTGGAAGAGATCGCTTTAAGCGATAAGGCCGCCTTATTGTACTTTTTTCAAATTTATTTTTAAGCTTTTATATTGTTTTACTTTTTTTTCTAAGGTGCAATAAAGTATATTTATTATTATTATTATTAATTTTAGACTGTTTCTATAAACTTTAAAAAAAAAAGGAAAAGCTCGAGTCGGGCTCGCCCACGTAGCGTTCCGTTCCCCGAGCTTTTTCTGAAATTTAAATTTAGCTTAACCAGAGCCTTTCAACTGACGCTTTACTTGAACTAGCGGCTTTAATACCAAATTTGCTCCCTTTTAACGCAATTATTTTTTAGGATTTAACCTCAAATGTATTGTTTTTAGATTTTTTTCCTGAACTACCTACTAGCTAGCTGCGAAAATTTCATAATTTTAGGTACTCTATTAATTTTGATACCCTTTATAGTGTCGAAATATGCATATTTTGCGATATTTATATCGCCATATCTTTATTAAAGTAAATTTAGAAATACTATTTTTTCAGAAAATCATGGGACCGTAAACCTGAGTTTATGGTTTGAATTTTAACATCGAGTTAGAGCCTTCCTGAGAAAAGTCTCTTGACAGATAGACAAACCGACAGACGAGTGGACAACAAAGTGATCTTATTTCCTTAAGCTAAAGCTTAATATTCTCCTCCCGTTAATTTTTTCCGAGGAGGCCAATCGCGGCGCAGAGGCACAAATTGTGACTGTAAAACCGACTGGTTGTAGGTTCAAATATTTACTTAAATTTATATTTCCATTTCTTCGCTCTGGTCTCGAGGCAAAGCGCAGCGTTGAAAGAATTCAACGCCGCGCTTTGCCTCGAGACCAGGAGGCATGACAGCGTGAAGCTGATTTTTTGATTATTTGATTCATTTTTTCCTTAAAATTTACGCAACCCTAAAAACATGATATAAATACATAAATAATACTAAGATTCTTACCAAGCTGAAGTTTCGACCTTACTAAGCTAAAAATAAAACAAAACAAACACGCTATAAGGTGATTTGCATACGTTAGTGGATGCAGTTTCCTAATTAGTATTTGTTTATTCCACTCATATGAAGGTGTTTCCTATTGCGTAGTACAGACGGAGCGCACCGCCGCTGCGGCGCCGTGCACCGACTTCACTATGGGGCATTAAGCACTGTTACGATCAACTTACACTGTGAAAGAGATACCAGTGTCCAAGTTATATTGTTATTTTTTTTTCATTTATTTATGTACCACACAAGAAAGAAAGTATAGAAAACATATAACAACGGAAATAATGTGTACAACGGATAACTTATCTCTAATAGAGATCTCTACCAGAAACCGTTTTTTTTTGTTTATTTAACAACGTAAATTAATAACGTAAATCATATTGCAAAGAAATTAGTTCTTTTTTTTTCAGCTTCACGCTGTATCCCGCACACAGCAAAGTAAGCAGAGGGAATCTATGGTTAAGACACTCCATTTTTAATTTTTTGCCGATTTCTGGAGGCATTGCGTGTTGAGTGGTAGAACTCAACGCTGCGCTTTGCCTTGACACCAAATCGAAGAAATGAAAATAGAAATATTAAATGTGAAAAGTAAATAAATATTTAATGTCGTCGACGTGAGGTCTTATTGCAATGAAATTTGTAATTGTTTTTTAGCTTCGCTTCACGGTAAGGTGAATAGAGGGAACCTAAAAACATAGTTAAGAAACTACGTTTCCATTAAGACACTTCTGTTCTCTAATTTCCTTAGAATTTTGGAGGTCGTTACCAGAGCGATGAAATGAAAATATTACATACTTCATTTCCTCGAATGGGAATCGCACCCATAACCTGCCACGTTTACAGTCACACGCTGGAGTCCCCGCGCCACCACTGGCCTCAACATTAATATTAGTTCCATCAAAGATTTATTCTCTTGCGATCGGAGCTTTCCCTGAGATCATCGCATTATTTATAATTTGTAAAACGTGGATGGATGGGTTTGACGATTTTCAATTGTATGTGAAAGCAGCGTACGATGGTTGTGGGTTCGATTGCCACTCGAGGGAATGAAATATTTTTATTTTCCCACTCACTGGTTTGAAGACATAGCGTGCATTGAATTTTACACCATTTAATATGCAATGTCTTGAAAATTGGGCGGAAAATACATTTGTTATTAAATTAAGAAACCAGCACAAAAATGTTAATTTAGTTTTAATATACATTTATACATACATATAGCCTTTATATAGTATGAGGCCAGTCGTGGCCCAGGGGCACAAAGAGTGACTGTAAAACCGACGGGTTGTGGGTTCGATCCCCACTGGAGGAGATGAAATATTTACTTAAATTTATATTTCCATTTCTTCGCTCTGGCGTCGAGAACAAGTGCGGCGGAGTCTGCCACTCAACACGCAATGCCTCCAGAATTCGGCAGAAAATGGGGAACGGAGTGTATTAACACTAGGTTCCCTGTGCCTACCCTGCAGTGTGCGGGATACAGCGTGAAGCTGATTTTTATAGCCTTTATACCCTTTCTTTTTTCTCGAGAACACTTAGAGATATCGAGGTGAAATTTAAACCACCGTATTTAAACTATTTCATCGTATCGAAAAGATCGTATTTTTACATTTACTTCAAAACATAATATGGCCGTTTATATCGCAAAAAACGCATATTTCGACGCTATAAAGGGAATTAAAATTAATAGGGTACTTTCGGTTGATCTAGAATTATGAATTTGGCAGCTAGCATACTACCAACTAGACATTTGTGATTAAATCCTAAAAAATAATAGTCTTAAAAGTGGGACAAAATTTGGTATTAAAGCCACTAGTTCAAGTGAGTTATCAGTTGAGAGGGTTTTGGATAAGCTAAGCTTGAATTTCAAAAAAAGCTCGAGACATCCAATTTTTTACTACACACTACACTCGGTACACTCGGTGGGCGAGTGTGATTCGCGCTTTTCCGGTTTCTTTTTGTATTTGTTATGAATCCATAGTGACTTTTTTAATTTTATCATGTTTAATATTAAATGCAAGCCTAGGAGACTAGTGTTAGGGCAATCACTCCACTTTCCGCCAAGTTTTCGAGCCATTGCGTGTTGAGTCGTATAACTCAACGTTCTATTTTGTTATCAGAGCGACGAAACAAAATCAATTCATACCAGCTACTGGTAATCGAATCCACAACCAAAACTAGTTCCGCCATTCGACACACAATGCCTGCAGAATTTGGCGGTTAGTGGAAAGCGTAAGTGTCTTGATAGGTACTAAGCGTCTTAATAATAAGTTCCCAGGTTCCTTCTGTCTGCCCTGTTAGAAGTGCAGGATACAACGTGAACCTAAAAACACATTTTAATAGCAAATCTAAAAAAAACTAAAAAGGTAAACATTATATTACCCGATTACCCCTAATCCTAATAAGTAATAATAATATGTATACAGAGTGGTCTGTCTATATAGAGTGTGTACAGTCCAGTCCAGTGTAGTCGGGAAGCGGCTGGCGCCGGGCGGCGCGACGTCGCGGCGCCGTGCCCCCGCGCTGGGGACTGGGGTGCGATTTACTATGGAACGTTGTGGTGTTGTGGTGAGTTGGTATCGAATTTAGATATATTTTGTCGATTTATGATATTAGATTGTATTAAAGACATTGATGGCGTTGTGGCGCAGTGGTAGGAGTGTGCGACTGTAAGTGCGATTGGTTGTGGGTTCGATTGCGTATCGAGTAAATGTTTAGTTTTTTTTATTTTTTTCGCTTTAGTTCCGCCACTCAACACGCAATGCGTACAGAACTCGGCGGTTAGTGGGGAACGGAAGTTTCTCAATTGGGACTGAATGTCTTAATAATAGGGTCCCAGGTACCCTCTCCAAAGATTGATTTTTGAAGTATCAGCTTGTTATTGTTGTATATAAAATTGAACCCACGGCCATTAAGTAATCTATAAAAAAATACTAGACAAATATCGAGTACAACAAATGGTAGTAGCGCTTTACCCTATTGAAACGGCACAAGCTTAATTTCGCCGGGGTCGCTCCATATAATATAAATATTGCCGTAGAAATATTAATAAAGTCTTATCAGTGTTCTATTTATGTGATTTTTATTATAAAGTATAGCTATTACTTTATTCTATATATAGATATACGTATAGTCTTTTTAGGGTTCCGTACCTTTTAAGGAAAAAAAGAATCTTTACAAGATCACTTTCTTGTCTGTCCAGAGCTTTTCTCTTAAGAACACACTTAAGAAGGAGATATGGAGTTCAAATTCAAACCATATATTCAGTTCTACGGTCCCTTGATTTCCTGAAAAAATCGTATTTCTACATTTACTTAAAAAAAGGTATGGTCATTCACATCACAAAAAACGAATATTTCTCTCATATCTCGCTATGAAAAAATCTAAAAACTATACGTTTATTGTTAAATCCTAAAAAAATACTCTTAAAAGGGGAGCAAAATTTAGAATTATAGCCTCTAGTTCCCGTGAATCAGATGAAAGGGCTCTGGCTAAACTAAGCCTGAATTTCAGAAAAAGGCACGAGTCCTCTAATTTTGTTCGGAACCCACGGTGAGCGAGCCCGATTCGCGCTTGTCCGGTTTTTTTTTTACCTTCACGTTATATACCGTATATAACAGGCTAGGCAGAGAAATAGCTGTGATTCTGTTCCTCACTTTCCATTGAACAATGTGCCGCGCTTCGTCTTGTTATCAGACCGATGAAATGAAAATAAATAATTCCCCGAGTGAGAATCGAACCCAATCGCGGAATGTACAGCCAAAGACTGTGCAGCTGCGCCACAGCAATTTGATACCGTTACCGTCCAGTATAAAATTTGTATTTTTTTTTTGTTTAATATTTTCATGTACTTACACTTAGCCATGCGTCCACCCACTCTTTATAAACAATTTTACATTTTCAAGTCTTATTCCAAACTTAGGAAAGAAAAATAGTTACATTTATAAAAGTATTAATGTAAATTAATACTTTTACAAATAAAAATTATAATTTAAGATATTCGATTAAACATAAAAATACCTAGAGGCCGGTCGTGGCGCAGGGGTACAATGTGTGACTATGAAACTGACTGGTTGTGGGTTCGATCCCCACTCGAAGAGATGAAATATTTACTTAAATTAATATTTCCATTTCTTCGCGCTATGGTTCTACACCAGAGTGTAGAACCATAACGCGGCGTTGAGTTCTGCCCTTAACACGCAATGCCTCCAGAATTCGGCCGAACTGAGTGTCTTAACACTATGTTCCCTCTGCCTACCCTGCTGTGTGCGGGATACAGCGTGAAACTGATAAAATAAAATTATAAGTTCGATTACCAGTCGAGGAAATTAAATATTTAATATTTTAATTTCTTCGATCTGGTGTCGAGGCAAAGTGCGGCGTTGATTTCGCTATTAAACATGCAATACCGCTATTCTAATCTCGTTGAAAATGAGGATCGTAGTGTCTTATCACTAGGTTCCCTCTGTCTACTCCGCAGGCTACTACGTAGGCTCCACGAAGCCTTTTAATTAAAACATTAAAAACGTTACACCTCAACTGCATCAGGACAGTGACGACTACTTTTGTATTTGCATTGATCTCAACATAACGTCATATATGGACATCTGGTTTTTTTCATTACACTGACACTGCATTATACGTTGAACTGCTCATAATATTTGCAGAAATCGATCAACGTCACCTAAAACATATTTATCACCTAAAAACTACAATATACATTTTACTAAAACCTATTGAGAAATTAACCAAATACTAAGAACCAAACTTTTGACCCATCGCCTTATCTTATCACTAAAACGATAACTACAAGAGAGTCCGATCATATATCCTTTCCAGAAGGTTTTAACTTGTGTCTAATATTCAATTAAAACTTACAAAAATTGATAACTAAAAGCCAAAGATTTGCATGACTCATACATCTATTCAGCTTATACTTTTTAAATAGCCTGAATTAACTGAAAGAAGTTCGCCGGCGACGCTGAATCACGACCGTGGCGCCATCTGATTTATGTGGACACCCGCGAAACTGCGCGTGCGCATTTGGAATAAAGACAGGCTTATTTTTGGATGTTATATCTAGTAACAATAATGATTTAAAAATGTTTTAAAAATTCGGTGGAAAGTATAGAATAGAGTGTCTTAACACTAAGATGCGGGATACTGTTTGAAGATAAAAAAAATATGTATCGTTTTTGTTTTTTTTTTTTACAATCTGTAAAACTTCAGTATCATCTTTACCAAAACTTTATTTGACTCTAGGTGGAATAACTTAGGGGAGGAACTTGTTCGATCCAAGTTCTCAGAAAAGCTACCCCTTCATTATACGTATTGTACTTGGAAGGTGAAATGTATAGCTGGAAGGATTTGTTCATTTTGTGAAACTTCGTTTGTTAAAATACCAAGAAACGTCGACATTTGATTACGATGCAAAAAACGTACAATTTTTAGTTTCAATTTGTTTTAGTGTATAACGTTATTTAATACGATAAATCATTATTCTAAAAATCAGCAAAAGTCAGCCGCAGAGAGATATTATATACTTTTTAGCATATTATGTGTTCAAATGTAGAACTACAGTAGAACAGATTATATAAAAAGAATACATCTCTTATTTTTTTAGTTGTATCCCACATATAACAGGCTAGACGAAGGGAACCTAATTAAGATACTCTGTTAGGATCTCCGTTTTATGGCCTGGCCATATAATATGGCCTTATCTTCTTTTATTAACTAACTATTCTACATTCGATTTCACAACCAGCACATTAATAATATATAGAATACTATAATATATTACAGTTACATATGAAAATAGTTAGTTATCATAAGAAATACGTTAAGGAAAAGCAGAGAAACTAGCACAAATGATATCAAATCCATATTTAGGCACTTTTAAATTGAATATTACATACGAAATGCCACTTCTAGACTCCATACGATATTCCATCGTCTTCAGCGCGTTGTATCAAAGGACACGCAGTAGTACTCCGGTTATAAATAAAGGGCAAAAGGAGCAATCCCGCCATGTGCGCTACAAAACATGAAGCGTGGGAGGGGCACGTCACTCGTGAACAATATAACACGTCTTAATTAGCCCTTTTAACATAAAATGAAAGAAAAAACTAAACAGTTTGAATTTTTATTATATAAAATGTATTTGAATTTGGAGGGAGATAGGGGACGAAGTGTATTTACACTAGGTTCCCTCTGCCTTTCATGTGTGCGGGATAAAGTGTGAAGCTGAAAAAACAGTGCATATATATTATAAACGGAGATAAGGAAAACAGCATTTTTTATCATTTCGTCGAAAAAAAATATATAGCGAGAAACGAGATACTGTTGCCGGACTCGAGAAATAAAGTTAGAACTTTATTACTTGGGATTTCAATATTTTGTTCCATAGATATCTTCTAAATCAGCTTCACGCTGTATCCCGCACACAGAAGGGTAGGC
This sequence comes from Heliconius himera, assembly GCA_021202915.1. NCBI lineage: Eukaryota > Metazoa > Arthropoda > Insecta > Lepidoptera > Nymphalidae > Heliconius > Heliconius himera. The sequence continues at coordinate 78,508 of JAJHJA010000580.1, forward strand.
AGAGGGAACCTAGTGTTAAGACACTCCGTTACTCACTTTCCGCCGAGTTCTGGAGGTATTGCGAGTTGAGTGGCGGAACTCAACGTCGCGCTTTACCTTGACAACAGAGCAAAGAAATGAAAATATAAACGTAAATTAATATTTCATTTCCTCGAGCGGAGATCGAACCCACATCCAGTCGACTTTACAGTCACACTTTGTGCCCCTGCACCACGACTGGCCCCTAGAAATCTTATATTTGATGATATTTGAATCTTACCTACCTATCGAGTGCACGTCGTCGTATTTGTTACTCTTGTAGGTAGGGCACGTCCTAACTTTAGTGTTTTTTTTTATTTAAAAAAATATTTTTTAGTGACAACTTATTTTTATGCATTGTATCACGCATATAAAAACTTTTTCCAAAATATTAGAAGAATATAGATAGAAACCAATGAATATTAATTTCTATTATCAATGAGTAAAAGTAAATTTGTTGCAATATATGATTAATTTCAGCTTTTAAACCGCAACATTCGAGGTAGTCGGAAAACAATCAAAATAGTGGAAATCCCCAATGCGTGGCGGCGGTACTGTTGACGTAGGAAAGTACCTAATATGCTTTTTTATGAACACGAATTGTTAACTTAAATAATGATTAGGTTTTTTTTTATTTATTTAAAAAAAAATTAATGGGTAAGTAATTAATTAAACATCGTATGCTACATTAAACTTTTAAAATAAAAAAAAATAAATCAGCTTCACGCTGTATCCTGCACACAGTAGAGTAGGCAGAGGGAAGCTAGTGTAAAATAATAACTTATAATATTGTTTAAATTAATTTATTATATAAAAATGCATTTAAATATCTACATTTCTAGAAAATATTGTTGCATCATCTTTATTTATTTATTGTGATTCCAAATTTCACGAAACTGTTGGCAAACGTCCATTATTTGGTATTATTACAATTTTATACTTTATTTCGATGTTTTTCAGTTCCTTTTTGAATATATACATATAATATTTTTTATTATTATGCCAAAAATTTCACAACATTTTAGCGATAGCATGCAACGCTTCATTCATCACGTCGACTTCATTCAAAGTTAGTGTGCTGACATTAATATTAGTAAATATCGAATATCGATGTAACCTCTATACTATGAAATAAACTTCTATATTTATTGAAGAAATTCAATAGCTTCACACTGAGGCCTTCAAAGGAGGACTTCAAATTGAGGCCAGTTGTTACGCAGGGACACAAAGTTTGGATGTAAATGCGATAGGTTCTAGCTTCAATTTACTCAAGAGAAAATAAAATATTTAATATTTCCTGTTTTGTCGCCCTGGTGCTCCGTCAATCAAGACGTAATTAATGCCTCCAAAATTCAGCGGAAAATGGGGAACGGAGTGTCTTAATTCTAGGTTTCCTTTGCCTATTCTGCTGTGTGTAAGATACTGCGTGACGCTCAAAAAATAGATTGACGGCGGGTTGAATGGCGGAACTTCGCCGCGTTTTGCCTCGACGCAAGAGCGAAGAAATTAAAATATTTAACTTCCTCGAGTAGAAATCGAACTTACAACCTTCAGCGTTAACAATCACACGCTCGTTTTGATTCATTACTTTTATTAATTCTATTAATTTACATTATAGTAAATTATTAAAATTTACTATAAATAGTACTTATTAAAATCGAAAGTATCGTTTCGTTTGACCCCTCTTTGGCAGATGCCCTCTATTCGACCTCACAAACGTAAACAATAATAAACATTCAATAAGTCCTTTCCGTGAATCACGCCATTAAAAACGACCCATAAATTGCTGAAGGTCCACGCATTTTGTCACTCTGCCAGTAATGTACTGAGAGAAAACTATATAGAACAACTACTTTAAGTATTGAGTTAGTTTTTATTTTTTTCTCCACTTTGTTGTCATCAAATCAGCTTCACGCTGTATCCCGCACACAGCAGGATAGGCAGAGGGAACCTAGTTTTAAGACACTCCGTTCCCCACTTTCTGCCGAATTCTGGAGGCATTGCGTGTACCTCGATACCAGAGCGAAGGAATTTGTTGTCATCGTTTAGCGAAAAACAGATTAAGATAATTGGCTTACAGTTTAGTTATTTAATTGTATTTTTTTTTGATTCTCTCTATATCCCGCATATAGCAAAGAACACGTCTTTTTTTTTTAAATATGTATATATTGGGAAAAATTGTGTATAACCTACATATAAAATTTACGTATAAATTTTAATGAATAAAATGTTTTTTTCCTTATGCATATAGCAAGTCACGGTGTACGTAGTTTTAGTAGGAACTGTTGTAGAGTTGGGCAATTCAATGTTACCACATTAGCTACTATTTACGAAAAATTCTTAATAAAATTACTATTTGTTCTATACTTCTAGTAATCATTATAATCTAAATTAAAAAAAATAAATTAAATTAAATTAGCTTCACGTTGTGCACACAGCAGATTAGACAGAGGAAACCTAGTGTAACGACATTCCGTTCCCCACTTTCTGCCCAATTCTGGAGGCATTGCGTATTGAGTGGCAGAACTTAACACCGCGCTTAACAACGACACCAAAGCGAAGAAATGGAAATATAAATTTAAGTTAATATTTCATCACCTCGAGTGGTGATAGAATCCACAACCAGTCAGTTTTACAGTCACTTCGTGAGTCTGCTGCGCCACGACTGGCCTCGATTATAATCTAAAATGTAAAAATATACATTATAGTTTGATTATAATAACATAATTTAAGCATTATCTTAGCAATTTAGACATTACAAACTGTTTATCATCATTATTGAAATAAAATGTAATCGGTGATTAAAAATGTTGTGATTTTCGTGCTTTAATAAGACAGCATCTATCTATCGTTGGGTTCCCAGCTTGATTGACGGCCGCAAGTCTAGGTTCCCTTAGGACGCCCTTGCCGCCGACGACATCCTCTGCGGCAGTCACTTAGTGCTTGCAAATTCTCAGAGACAGAGTATCCTTTTCTCTCCCTAACAAGTGTCGCTGTACGAGCTGGTAGGACTAACAGTATTAACCTCAATTTAGAAAAACAATCCATCTTTGACAAAACTGCTTAAAAAATATTTTTTGCTGAAAAAGTCGAAATTACAGATTGATGTTGAACTAATTTCATTTTGCCAATCTTGTACGATGTGTAACTAAAATAATATGATGTAATTTATATTTTAGACAAATAGGCATTATTTTATATCTATTTATTATATTTATTTGCGGCTCCGCCTGTGTAGCCAAGAAGAAATAATTAAGAGTTCTGTATGACGTATAGTGGATTTCATCGACACGTGTAAATATATATAATCGATAAGTATATATATTTTTTTCAATCAACGTAATTAGTTCCCGAGATAGGCGCGTTCAAGCAAACAAACTTGTACAATATTAGTAGGTACAGAGTAAAAATATTAATAAATATTTAAAAAATCAGGTTTAGTCCATGGTATAAGCAGTGTTCCCGTAATTTCATTTCCACGGAAGTGCCGCATTAGGTTCCTATGGTGTGTCACCCTGCTGGCGGCGCTCCAGGTGTTGCAGCCAAAGCCGCACGTGTGATTTTTGTGCTGTTCCACTGTTGCTATCGAAAAAAATATTTTGTAGCGATATAAAATTACTAGCATAATAGGTACATAGAATGTTTAAAATTATGTATATCTAGATATTAATTTAAAGAATTATTTTCGAATATTTTGACTAAAATTTACTAGAAATTTGTATTTAATTTTAGGCAAAGCGTAAAGCTTCAAGAATTTGGCGGAAAGTGGAGGACGGAAGTATCTAATAGAGAACGGAGTGTTTTAGCAATTGACACTTAGGTAATTATACAAAAAAAAAATCTTTCCCAATCGTGGAACAACACTAATAAAATACGAATTAAACTATGCTAAATCGTTATACAATTTTTTTAGAGAGTATACTTACATATACTATCTCTCTCGCGTTTTACAGCGAACTAACCAAAGATAACCTAGTGATAGTCTCCATCTCCACTTTCCATCGAGTGTAGACTCTAGGAGTGAACCTCCGTGAGTGGCTTAGATAAAGCTTATTTAGCTTAATATTCTAATGTGTGTAAATGTAAATAATAAATATCCTTTAAATATATTTTGTTAATTCAGTGAATTTAAATAATTCTGTAGGTTTGATCCCCACTCGAGGGTGGTAATGGTCTTTTTCCGAGTAGTAAATTTAGATAGACAAAGTTCGGCGTTCAGCTCCGGCACTCAACACGCTGTGTCTCGGAGATTGGGTAACGAAACTTTAATACTAGGTTCCCTCTGCTTACCCTTACTATAGGGTCAAAAACCAAAAAACAAAAACGTTAAACTAAATTTCAACCTACAACTATCACGTCTATTATAATCAGAATACCTACGTCACAAGGGAGTCGTATACTACGAAACTTATGAAAATAAATATTGGCAGCATTAACAATGGTGCAATATTTATATCAAATTACAATGATATTTAAACGTTAAATATATTATATCTGTCAATTTATGAACTTTCGCAAGCAATCAAAAATAAAAATCAGGGTAGGCAGAGGGAATCTCGGAACCCAGTGTTGAGGCACTCTGTTCCCATTAAAACACTTCCGTTCTCGCCTTTCCGCCGTACTCTAGAAGCATTGCGTGTTGAGTGGCTGAACTCAACGCCACGCCTTGCCACGTTACCAGAGCATGTACCTATTAATATTTTTTTTCATCGAGTCGGAATCGAACCTATTGCGTTTACATACTTTTGTGCCCCTGCCCCACGACTGATCTCATCAAATAAATTACATTATTAAGGTAAATCTAAATGATTCCAGTCGTGGCGCAGGGCCTTTTACATACGGAACCCTAAAAATATCAAAATATAATATGTACCTAGAAAATAAAAAATAATTGGACTATATACAAAAAAAACAACTAGTCTGAATGAATTTGCGTTTTGTTATCGTAAAAGTACCTAAAGTACATATTTGTGTATTTTTAAATACAACATTCAATGTCGTAGATAATATAATTAAACATCACACACTAATAATAATTTACAATATTTATATACTGAAAAAAAAATGTATATAGTCCATCGTTACGCAGGGGCCCAAGCGTGTGTTTATAAACACTACGGTTGTGGGTTCGACTCCATCAAAACCATCATGCATATAATATAACTCACAAATATATGAGGCCAGTCGTGGCGCAGCGGCACAAAGTGTGACTGTAAAACCGACTGGTTGTGGGTTAGATCTCCACTGGAGGAGATGAAATATTTACTTAAATTTATATTTCCATTTCTTCGCTCTGGTGTTGAGGCAAAGCGCGGCGTTGAGTTCTGCCACTCAACACGCAATGCCTCCAGAATTCGGCAGAAAGTGGGGAATGGAATGTCTTGAGACTAGGTTCCCTTTGCCTATCCTGCTGTGTGCGGGATACAGCGTGAAGCTGATAAAAAAATATATTTAATAAAATATATTTTTTATGTAAAATTCACCACGGTATAATACCAATCCATACAAATGACTGCCATGTTCACATTTCATATGCTGTATCCGATTTTAATAATGAAATTCAATCTTTATAAGGTCCGTCCGCTTGGAGGAAAACACTAATGTATGCAAATAATAGGGGTCAAGTGAGGATAGCCTTAAAGTATAAAGGTATATTAATGTATATATATATATATATATATATATATATATAATATAGGTATTAATAGTTGTATGTATACAAGTCGTTGAAGGCCATCGTGGCGCAGCAGCACAACGTCTTACTGTCGACGGTTGTGGATTTATTTTAAGTAGGAAAAATTAATTATTTACATTTTCTAGCTCTGGTAACGAGACAAACGTGGTGTTGAGTTCTGCCACTTGTAAACACGTGTCTTTATAATCAGGTGGAAAAAGGGAGATACTTGTTTCTTATAAAAGAGCTAAAAATACATATTTATATGAATATTGCTGATTTTGTGGTTCTTTACAAAAAATCTAACTTATAAATCATTTAGTTTTACTTTTAATCTTACAAACACAACAACACATTTTCTAATAATATTCTTTTATATTAACTGCTTTTTGCTTAAATTAGTCCATTGGGAATTTCAATAAGATGTATATCGCTGTAATTTTTGAGATAGCCCTATATTTGCGTTCTATGCAATTTTGTAATCATGATGACCTTCACAGTCCCTTTGATATGACAATTTAGGGTTGTCCATTACGAAATTAAATGTAAATCGTGTAAATTAATGTATCCTGTTTAGTTTACGTTTCGCTTATTTAAACACATTATATTACAAGGCCGAAGTTTCATTTGTTCTTACAAGAATAACTCATATTCAACACTAAAGTCAAACAATTGCCTGGCCCGGGATTTAAACCCACATACCTGCCAATTAGAAATTCAAAAATTAAAATTCATAGGTACTTTCATATTTATTTTTTATTTATTTAAAGGTCTAAATTACAGCATCTGCTCTAAGCGTAAAATAGAAAACAGAGTAACTTATAACTCTTCCCTTGCCTATTAAGATATGTTAATGCAAGTCAAAACATATATTTTTTAGCTTCTCGGTGTAACTCGCACATAGCAAGGTAGGCAGAGGGAACCTGGTAACTTAATGTTATGACACTCCGATCCCATTTAGATACTTCCATTCTCAACATTCCGCTGTATTCTGAAGGCATTGCGTGTTGATTAGCGGAACTCAACGTCGCACTTTGCCTCGTCACCAGAGCAAAGAAATGAAAATATGAAACATTTCATTGCTTTGAGTGGGAATCAAATCCAAAACCACCGCGTTTACAGTCGCATTCTTATATGTATAAAATATAAATAAAAATATATAGTTAAATTCTATTTTACAACTATACAATATTAGCACCCCTACTTTCACCCTCGCAATCAGCCTAACCTACAAGTCGCAACCCTCGGGCGCAACACGCGATACACCCTCTGCATTCATTTACCAATTTACGTCGTGCAATTTACTTTTTATACGCAATAAATATCGATTGCCCAAACACCCACACTGTAATTTAGTGTCTGACGGCGCGATAAGAGAAATAAAAATTTAAGTATAAAGATTTTTGAGTGTAGCCCTTATATAAATTCTATATTATATTGATATCAAAAAAGTTCGTTTTATTTACACATTTTACATACTAGTCATGTCTACTATAAAATTGAATATTATGTAAATACAAAAAAAATATCTAACAATAAAATAAAGTATAAACCAATAAAGTAAAATATATCATTTGGAGTGTGGCGGCGTGGCGCAGGGACATAAGCGTGTGATAGTGCACAGGAATGGGGGTGCTGGATGGATCATGCCCACACCAAAATTTCTATTCCAACAAAATTAGGCTTGAATTTTTTTTCCCAAAAAAAAATCCTGCAAATACGCCAATGAACGAGATTTGTCGCATATATTTCTTAACAAAATGTTTTACCCTTTTTATCTTCGTTTATTTCTCACATTTAGGACTAATGGAAAAAAAGAGCTACTTGCCAGGTGCTTCACCTAATGCCACATTTTTGTTTCGAGATAAAAAAATTAATCTATCAATCTGAAAATAACATAAGCACGTATTTTATAATTATGTAAATTTATATTTGAATCTCAGATTTATCACAATTATTTTGTAAAATGAAATTTATCTTCATTGGGACATGGCGGTCTACCAAATACTTAGCTCTACTTAAATTATATTTTTTACGAAACGAATAAAAAATTTGACATAGCGGGATTTTAACCCGCAAATCTTCCCGTGCATTTTAATACGATCTATAAAAAATATTATTCTTTCTTTATGTTAGGTTCACGTTGTATCCCCCTATAGGCACATAGCAAGGTAGGTAGAGAGAACCTTGGAACCTAGTGTAGATACTCCGTTTCCACTTTCCACTAAATTCTGAAGGCATTGTTTGCTGTATACTTGAATACCAAAACTACACACCACACCCCGCGACCATAGCGAAGAAATGAAAATTTTAGACATTACATTTCTTTGAGGGAATCGAACCCACAGTCGTTTACAGTCACAAACTTGTGCCACTGCGCCACGACTGGCTACTTAAATAGAGTTTTTATTATGTAGAACAAATGACTGTATGTACATTTAAATTGGATTACAAATTAAATTAATTGAGCAGCGGTTTCGTTAAGCATTTATCTAATGGAAATTACCCAATAGGTCGGTTTGAAAGTTGAAAGTAATCAAATTTAATCACCACATCTAGATTTTTATGTGACTTTGTTAGAATAAAAATATTTAGACTTTGAATTTAGGTCTGAGAGGCCAGTCGTGGCGCGGGGGCACTTGCCTGTATCTGTAAGCGCGATAGGTTGTGGTTCGATTCCCACTCGAGGATATTAAATATTCAATACGAAGAAATGAATTCTTCGTTCTGGTAACGAGGCTAAACGCGGCGTTGAGTCGCCACACAGCACACTAAGCTTGCAGAATTCGGCGGAAGAGAAACGGAGTGTTAACACTGAGTTGCCACATTCACCTCTGTCTGGGACTCTACAATACTTTGATCAAATCAAATCAAATCAGCTTCACGCTGAATCCCACACACTGCAGGGTAGATAGAGGAAACCTAGTTTTAAGACACTCCGTTCCCCACTTTCTGCCGAATTCTGGAGGGATTGCGTGTTGAGTGGCAGAATTCAACGCCGCGCTTTGCTTCGTCACCAGAGCGAAGAAATGGAAATATAAATTTAAGTAAATATTCTCCTCGCTATGTCCTCGAGTGGGGATCGAACCCATAACCAGTTGGTTTTACAGTTACACTTGCCTTAATACAATGATCGTTTCGAAATAAATAGTTCAGATAAAATTTAAAAAAAGAAAATTGACACAATTATTTAAATTTGACCATTTGAAATACATGAAATATAAAATACAAAAATACATTACGCTAAGTTAGTTTTGCATACTTATTTAGAAAACGTATAAAAATTTTGAACGTAGCGGGACTCGGTTTCCAGGATGCGCAGGTTCGAGTCCCGCTAAGTTCAAAATTTTTATATGTTTTCTAAATAAGTATTTTTCTTTTTTTTAAACAATTTTAAAGTGTTATTCCACACTTAGGAAAGAAAAATGCTTACTTAAAAAAAAGTATTTTTCTTTCCAAAGTGTGGAATAACACTTTTAAATGTTTAAAAAATAGTTTTGCATATTTGATAAAGGAAAGAAAAAACATCTAGAAGAAGTTAATTTACTCTCGTTTTTAGTATTAAGATATATAACTTATGAGTCACACTTATTACACTACAGTCTCGTTAATAATACTGTCAATTATTTTCTTATTACGCTTAATGGTTCGAGACAGCTTTTAAATGTGGAGTAGGTACATACATTTGGTACTTTTTTTTTATTTATTTAACTTTTTTTATTTATTTAACGAGGCCGGTCGTGGCGCAGCGGCACGAGGTGTGACTGCAAAACCGACTAGTTGTGGGTTCGATCCCCACTCGAGGAGATGAAATATTTACTTAAATTTATATTTCCATTTCTTCGCTCTGGTGTCGAGGTTAAGCGCGGCGTTGATTTCTGCCACTCAACACGCAATGCCTCCAGAATTCGGCAGAAAGTGGGGAACGGAGTGTCTTAACACTAGGTTCCCTCTGCCTACCCTGCTGTGTGCGGGATACAGCGTGAAGCTAATTTAATTTAATTTAATTTTTTTTAAATTTATATTTCTTTAAATTTTGGATCCTCCACAACTCACTTAGTAAATTAATCTCTTAGTAAATTAATCGTTCGATCGTAAATGTTAAATGCTGAGCTTCACGGTGTATCCCGCATATACATACAAGTAGTATTGAGACACTCCGTCCTTCACTTTCCGCTCAGTTTCAGTTTCATTGCGTGTTGAATGACAGAACTCAACGCCCTTAACGAAATTTCTAGCAAATCGAAGAAACAAAAATAATATATTCCTCACAGTGGAACTCACATACATTTACAAGAAAGTGTTAAGCCACTGTGCCATACTTACTTTCTCAATAATAAAAATTAAAAACAATATATTTCAAACCAATCATAAAATGAATATTTATAAAAATTAAAATTAAATCCGCTTCACGCTGTATCCCGCACACAGCAGGGTAGGCGCAGGGAACCTAGTGTTAAGACACTCCGTTCCCGTTCCGTTCCGGAAAGTGTTCCGCCGAATTCTGGAGGCATTGGGTGCTGAGTGGCGGAACTCAACGTCGCGCTTTGCCTCGACACAAGAGCGAAAAAATGAAAATACAAATATAAATAAATATTTCACTTCCTCGAGTGGGGATCGAACCCACAACGAGTCGATTTTACAGTCACACTTTGTGCCTCTACGCCACTACCGGCCTCAATATCACGAATATTTATATGAAACAATTAACTAAATTATATACTAAAAACGAGAACAACTCTCACATAAATAAGATAAATGATCGAGCTATCGTATGAAATCAAATTATACATACAAAATGTTTTTTTTTTTGCGAATCCATTCATTGCAAAGTTGCGTCACTTTAAATAAGAAATAAGAATATAATTCTGGTGAACACCTGTTTTGCTCTGAATGTAAACAACCATTTGTATATAGTGATTCACCAGCCAGGGCCTCAGCCAAGCCTCCCGCCTCATGCATACCTAATAATAGGGCTGATCTCACGTTTTCAAGACCTAAAACTAGATTGGCAACAAAAAAAATGCTTTAATTTTATTTATTTTTTTTCGTTTTTTTTTCAATATGTTTTAAAGTATGAAGAAAATGAAAATTATTATAACTTTGCCTTCTATTTTTCTATTAATTTAGGTAAATTATGACGTTTAGTATAGAGTGTCTTAACACTAGGCTCCCTTTGCCTGCTATATGTAATCGTGATTGTGGTAGGTTCTATCTCTACACAAGTGAATCAATATTTTCAAACGGAGTATCATGACACTATGTCCCCGTTGTATGCGGGATAAAGCGTGAAAGTGAAAAAATATGACGAAAATCAAATCATCTTTCGCATATAGTCAGCTCCAAACTGCGTTACTTACATAACAGTTTTTATTACCAGATTAATGGCAACATTTAGCTACAATTAAATGCTAGATTAATGTCCAGATTTAGAAATCTGCTGTATTCAATGTTTTATTTAAACAGACTTATACCGTAACTGGGTACATTTATTTTTAATTACTAATAATGATGAATATTTAATATTAAATAAGTCTTATTGGTAGACAAAATAAGTGATCTTATAAGAAATTAATTTACAAAAACCTATTAGATTTTCGTCTGATCGGAGAAAGAAGACTATACATATATAGGTATTATAGTAGGTGGTGGTATCTACTTATTATAATATAAATAACAATAAAAATTGCACAAATATGTATATAGTATAAGAATGATTTCAATCAGCGCCTTTTTCCTGAACACCTGAATGGACAGAAACACCTAGTGTCAAAACACTATGATCAATTTTCTGATTCAAACATCTATTTCCAGCATAGAAGAAAGACGAGGAAGCAGAGAGAACCTAGTGTCTACCAGAGCGGAGAAATGAAATGAAATTAAATATAATCATTCAAACGAGTGAAGATCGAATCCAGAACCGTCGCGTTTACAGACAACCGGTGCCCCATTACGCTACGACGGCCTCAATTTAATTTTTGTTTAATGGGTAAAACATTATAATGCACAGACGCACACACAGAGTAATATATAAATTGGGTCAAGTTGGCAAGGTCCTGTTGCCAACAAAACCTATTCGATTCATAGTAGGTTTCTCGGAACCGCCGCCATTGGCCGGCGGCCTCGCCAACACTTGGCCGGCACATAAACAAAATTTGAAGTCGATGAAATTATATCTTTATTTACGATTTTCACTTTATGACGATTCCGGTTATATCGTTTATTATTATAATCTGAGATTTTAATATTAATGTGTTGCTGGAATATAAAATATTAAATAATATTGATAGTGGATCAAAAATTCGCTTTTGTTTAGATTTAAAATTATAATATTGTATAGTAGTGTATAGTAATATTCGACTGATAAGCGCTATAGGTTTTTTAGTAACGATTTATGTGCTTTAATAAATTTTTTCTATAAATGTTATATTGTATTCATTAGAATTTGTCTTTTTATTCCTTATTCCTTTAACTACAATACCGTATTAGTGCTATTATATGTTACAATCTAGAATATTTTATAAAATTAAACCTTTTTTATTATACGTATTGTTAGTATACGTTGTAGAAGAGAACTCAAAATAATCAGAAAACGCATTTTTGCCTCTTATTTAAATAAATAATTTAATATAGAATATTTCAATTTACAACATTTAAAATAATGGGATATTTTAAATTATTTTAATTGTACCTATTTTAAAAACATAAATTGAGAAATTTTTCAAACAATATTTTTAAAATATATCGAGCGTCATCTGTTGTGAAGTTGCCTCTTTTTGAAGTATCATTGATTTGTGGCGACATCTACTATTGAGTAGTAGATCTATCAAGTTGTATTGTCACTTATTTTAAAGTTAAAAATATTGAAGTAAATATTACATAAAAATAAAGTATTTATTTTTAATCTTTAATCATTAATAATACGACATAAAATCATTTAAATTATATTTAAATTATTATAATTCATAAAAATAAAAACATATAGATAATACAATTTTTGTACACATTTCTATTTTGAATTAAATAGACCATAAATACTTTTATTAACGGTGCGATTTTATTAATTTTGCAACTATGTATTTATAATATTGTATAACTAACTACTAACTATTATATATAACTGTATAACTAACTATTTGTTTTTATTTATTATATTAATTTATATTTTAAAAAACTAACAAAATACTTTAACAAATCAATTTATTTACAATATATTAAAAATATTGTATAAAATATTTTTATTTTAAAAAAGTGTGAAAGTCAGGTGACTCTTATAAATATAAATTAATAAAATAAATTATATTTGTTTCCATTATTATAAATGCAGGTGCAAAACTATTGTATAAATAACTATTGTATAGATATTTGACAGTTCTCCTAAAATTGTTATTTTTAACTAAAAAATATCTTTTTTAAAACCTGCGTGTAAAGCTGAAATTTTGCTCTGATCTAGCTTGGACATTGTAATAAAAGTTTATTGAAGTGGCATCTATGAACTACTCCTATATATTTTATTTTGTGTTGATACGGACAATGACAACTAGTGAAAATAATGATAAGAATCTTAAGGAAAGCGAGTCCCGCTACGTTCAAATTTTTATACGTTTTTTAAATAAGTATTTTCTTTCCTAAATGTGGAATACACTTTAAAAAAATGATAAAAATGTCAATACAACAATATATATTAACGATCACCGAAACATTTATAATCTAAAAGTAGTAAATAAAAATATCAATGACGATTAATGTGCTAAAATTAGGAGAATGCAACTGAAGACTCATCTCTGCGTTGCCAAATCTTTTTCATGTCAATATTTAAAACAAAAACTGGAGACAATGACATTATTTTTTTTATTTTTTTTGCGATCGATGTTTGTGTAGCTACACCTAAAGTATAAACATGTTTATTATTAAAAACTTTAAGTATAGACTTATTTCATTGAAAGTAGTAAAAAAAGTGAATATACTTTAATTATCAATATTTTTGAATAGAAATTAGCTACGAATACACTAAAAAGGTACGTAGAATATAATTTATTTTTAAAGAATTTTTCCTAAAATATATTTTTGTAGATACTTAATCATTAAACTTGTCTAGACTACTTATTAAATATTTAGTTACATATTTAATATAATATTTATATTCTTAAAATAATTAACTATTAATGAGTATATGTGTATTAATGAGTATTAATGAGTAATAAGGAACTTGAAATTCGTGCGATTGGGAGAACTGCCATAATATGAAATATATTATAATTTATTGATGACTCACTTTATATATTTAAGCTTACTTTGTTACTGGCAATACATTTTGTCTATGACTATCAACGTAGTCTGACGGGTGGCGGGTACATCCGGCCCACGAACTCGTAAAAGGGTCCTTTTTAACGCGTACGCCATTGCTGGCGTATGGTGGTGTATTATATTAAAAGAAAAATCATAAACCATCCAATATGGTAAGTGGTAATTTTACATTTGGTGCTTAGAAAAGTGAAGCTAAATATGTGTTCTAATATGTTGTGGTTTTATTTTTCAAGTTTTATGTAAAACAAGTATTAAAAACTTAGAATTTTGTTAACAGTCTACTTTGTGAACGGGATGACGTTTTCACTGTGGTGTCGTGCATAAAGTGTTGTGAAATATTTTACAATTACATAAATCGTGATAATATTGGAATACATTATAACTGTATTCTACTACATTTTATTAACCTTTCGAGAAATATGAAACGTGCGTCTGACAGTACTGTTACCATCTGTTTTATACTATTCCGGCTTTTCGACATGCTGAGTGTTCACATTATGTGTGCAGGTGAATTTTACCGTCGACGAGATCCGAGGGATGATGGACAAGAAGCGGAACATCCGCAACATGTCCGTCATCGCCCACGTCGACCACGGCAAGTCCACTTTAACGGACTCGCTGGTCTCCAAAGCCGGTATCATCGCCAACGCGAGGGCCGGCGAGACTCGCTTCACCGACACCCGCAAAGATGAACAAGACAGATGTATCACCATTAAATCCACGTGAGTTTCGTTTACCCTTTGTGTGTATTGACCTTCCAATATGGCTGCAGTGCAGTGCACATGCACTTTTCTTGACGAACTTATATAGCTAATGCTATATATTTTGCGCTCTTTGGAATAAGATAATGATAAATAAATTATCGTAAACTTTCTTTATTTCATGATGATTGTTCTTACCACTAACAACTGAAATTTAGTGAAGATTTTTAGAACGGCCAGCTGATGTTACAATATTTCATACTAATATCTAAAGCTGTTAGAGACAATGGCTAAACGTATAAATTTTTCAGCGCCATATCTATGTTCTTCGAGTTGGAAGAGAAGGACTTGGTGTTCATCACAAACCCCGACCAGCGTGAAAAGAGCGAAAAGGGCTTCTTGATCAACTTAATCGACTCACCTGGTCACGTCGATTTCTCATCAGAAGTAACGGCCGCCCTCCGTGTAACTGATGGTGCCCTCGTAGTAGTGGACTGCGTATCTGGTAAGTTACTTTACGTCTAGATAGTAAATTTATATAAAACAATATTTTCACCACCCCCTGTAGAATATAGCAAAATTTCTATATTATGGGCTATTTTGTAACCTATTTACCTATCTTATCCTGGTACCTCAACCAACTATTGTAGTTTACATAAGAATTGTTATAAGTGAATATTAATACTTATTATTATTAATAAATAGATTAAATAATATCAATACCAATGACACCAATAATATGTCGCATATATTATAAGAAAAACAAGTTATGCTTTACTAGACAATTTTTCTATAAGTATCCTTTGAAGTACAAAATATAATAATAGTTAAAACTAGATTTTCAGTAGGGAAATAATTGGAAAGCTATTTTTAGAAATGTGAAAGAGAATGACCTTTAAGTTAAAGGTTAGAAGTTCGAATCAATTTCAAAGTATGTGATTAACAAATACAATTTCAGTTTTCAAATTCTTTTAGATATTTTGAATAATAATAACAATGACGAAGCTTTATATTTTTCCACCTTTAGACCTTGACAGAAAGTTTCTCATTTATGGGGATAATCTTTTGTGCTATTACTATTTTTATTTATGATACTATTAGTACCATAAGTTAATTTTATATATTTAAGTATTATTTGTTTTTAGATCTTTTTAATTAATAAATAATGTCTTTCTCTAGGTGTATGTGTACAGACTGAGACAGTGTTGCGTCAGGCCATTGCTGAGCGTATCAAGCCCATCCTTTTCATGAACAAGATGGACCGTGCATTGCTTGAATTGCAACTGGAGTCCGAAGAATTGTACCAGACCTTCCAACGTATTGTAGAAAATGTCAACGTAATCATTGCCACATATAATGACGATGGTGGCCCTATGGGTAAATATTTGTATTTGTTTCAGATTAAGCTGATTGCTTTGTTGTAAGATTTGCTATAGCTTTATAGTAGCCATAACAACATAGGTTTGATTTCTACTCAGGGAATGATTAATATTTAAACTAGTGAAGATGCAGCTATGAAAGCTTAAATTTATGTTATGTTGTAGACAAATTATATAAATGGTAGTAGTGTTATAATCTTTACATAAATCGTTGCCTGTGTTATTCTGGTGTATAAGCTATAATGCATGAATTTTCACCATCCATCCAATTGTTTTTGTATGAAAGTGGAACAAATATCTGCCCTTCCTTACAAGCTTTCACATTCATCATATAAAGTAGGATTGTGTTCATTTTGCAAAATCATAGATTGGATTTCTCGCTGTCTTGAAATTATGCACAGAGTAGAAAATTTAAAATTTTGCAGTAGCTGTCTTTTCTTACCACAATTTTAAGATTATGGAAATAATTATGACATTACAATATTTAATTTAATATTGACCAACATTTAATATAATCTAAAAAATATTACTTGCAATATTACTTTTTACCTGATGCAAGTAATGAATATATTGTTTTTTTTTTTGTAATGTTAAGATCGTGATATAAATAAGATAAGTAAGACCTTGCGTGATAATTCTGTGGGCTGATTAAAATCAGATAAGTCATTTATATTTTTAGGTTATATTAATTGCTTTTTTTAACACCATCATGGCAGAGTGGTACAGTGTATGCATTCAAACACGATGATTGTGGATTCGATCGCCTTTCGTGGGTAGTGATTATATTTATTTCGTTGCTTTAGTATGTATTATGATGTGTGGTGTTATTTTCAACACTAAATCTGCAGTCTTAAATTCGAACGTTTTGGAATACTTAATTTAAATTTTTAATAATCGCCTAAATAAATTGCAAAATAATTTAATTTGACTGTGTAAATAATTATATCATTATAACTCCGCGTATCTGTCACGTGAGTCTTGAAAATAATCGATAACTGTCAAGGTCAAACTGTGTTTGTACAATTATTGTGAAATATAATGTGACGCGCGTTTTTCTACTAATATTAAATCTTTTTACTAATCTAAAATATTAATCTTGACAATAAATATATCGTTGCGCAGTAGCATAAGCATATGATTGTAAACGTGACAGACTACGGGTTAGATTCTTACTTGAGGCAATGATATATTTAACACTTTCGTTTCTTTGCTCTGGTCTTGAGGCAAAGGGCGACGTTGAGTTCCACCACTCAACAATGTCTTCAGAATTCGTTGGAAATTACTCATTAAAATGATATGTTAATAATAAATATCTTAATTAATTATAAATTTTCTAAGATATTAACGCAGTGTAATATAATGTACAATTAAAGCACTGATAATAATAATATAGTCAGTTTGTAATATTAGTACTTGTTTCCTCAAATAGAATACAGTAAGTCTTATCACTATAATATTATAATTTTAGTTTTTTCGAAATTTGGCAAAAAGTAGTCTTTACGCTAAGTTCACTGCCTCCATTACTAGGTTACTGTCATGATACATGCGTATATTCTATTAAAATTAAAGAATATGTTATATATATATAATTGAAAAATATATTTTTTCTTGTTTCCTTTTTTTAGTTCACACGATTTATTAAGCGCGACTTTTTTATTTATTCAACTTCTCAATAAATCAGGTGAGGTGCGTGTCGACCCCAGCAAGGGTTCCGTGGGCTTCGGTTCCGGTCTCCACGGCTGGGCGTTCACCCTGAAACAGTTCGCCGAGATGTACGCGGACAAGTTCAAGATCGACCTCGTCAAACTTATGAACAGGTTTGACTGCTTTGTAACTTTATATGTAATCTGTTGTTTATTATCTGTTTGTTTTTTTTTTATTACAAGGACATCGTTGGATAGGGTCTGCTATAAATGCAATTGCTGTGGGTTTGAGTCCTCATTTGTGGGGGAATTTATTTTACTGCACCATTAGACAAAGTGCGGCGTTGAGTTATATTGGATAGAAAACTAAAAATTAAAAAAAAGGATTGAAGAGAATAATTATAATAATGATTAAATTATGTATGATTTTTTTTACAAATGTACACATTTTGTTATTTTCGTCCCATTGATACTGGGTAAAGTCATTAATGCTATACACCAGCGGCAGACCGGGACGGAAAGAGAAGTCTCAGTTTGGATTGGTGAGACATTCTCTGTAGATGTTTTACAACAAAATCTGAGATACAACTCTAATATTGGTCAATTACTTAATTGATTTTTAGTTGTAAAGCACATTAAAATATTATTGTTTTGATATTATTTAGATATGATATACTAAAATACATTTATATTTTAGAAAATGTATCAAAATTGTAACATATATGTATTCTTTTTTGTTTTGTTAAATTGATAATGCTATGCAGTTGTCAATACAAATGTTCAATTGTTATAAGAATTATGGTGTAGCTTGTTAACAATTTATGGTGCTTGATTTCAAATCACTTGGGTTCAATTCTTGATACATATATTCTTGTTTTGTAAAAAAAAATATTTTTCTCTTCTAAGTTAAAAGTATGATTTCAAAGTTTAGTAGTTACTAAAATCAAAATTGTCCTGATTAGGCTATGGGGAGAGAACTTCTTCAACGCCAAAACCAAGAAATGGTCAAAACAGAAGGACAATGAGAACAAGCGTTCATTCTGTATGTACGTCTTGGACCCCATCTACAAGGTGTTCAGCGCCATCATGAACTTCCGTAAGGAGGAAATCGACAGCCTCCTAAAGAAAATTGGAGTCACCATCAAGCACGAAGATGCTGACAAGGATGGCAAAGCTCTACTTAAGGTGGGATATAAATATATTTTTATAATTATTATA
Organism: Heliconius himera; assembly: GCA_021202915.1. Classification (NCBI taxonomy): domain Eukaryota; kingdom Metazoa; phylum Arthropoda; class Insecta; order Lepidoptera; family Nymphalidae; genus Heliconius; species Heliconius himera. The sequence goes on from JAJHJA010000580.1 coordinate 97,448, forward strand.
CAGTACAATCGACTAATCGCTGTTATATTTTAGGATTTTTGTTACTTTTGATTATTTTCATGTGTGAACAATACACAAAGTGCCAATAGTATACATTAAAAGTCCCAAGTGTTGCCAGTTGTTTCTGCTATAAGCTTCTGGGTGTCAAAGAGGACTGACATCATCTGTCTTTCTGGAATTGGTTGTAAGTCCTGTGACTTGTGTCCCCATAAATGAAAGATACATTTTTATTATATTCTACAGTTATTTTTTGACTCAATCTTAGAGACCATTGTAGTGTTGTGGATCAGTATATGACTGTAAACGCAATGATTTCGGTTCGATCTCCACTCTAGAGAAAGATTTAAGTTGTTTTTATTTCCCTGCCTGCATTGGCAGGCGAAATGCGGCGTTGCGCTCCGCGATTGATTACAAAATCAAATTGGACGGTGCGTGGGGGAGTGGAGTGTCTTAAGACTAGAAAATAACTTATGATAAGTTAAAAAAGGTATAGAACTATGAAACATTTTTTCTTTTTTATTTTAGGTAGTGATGCGTACTTGGCTGCCAGCCGGTGAAGCTCTGCTTCAGATGATTGCCATCCACTTGCCTTCCCCCGTGGTCGCGCAAAAGTACCGTATGGAGATGTTGTACGAGGGACCCCATGACGACGAAGCCGCTATTGGTATCAAGGTGACTAATAAAACATGTTGATATTTATTAGTGAACTGTTGTGTTCTAAAATTAAATTTAAAAAAAAATAAAATAAGCAGTCGTTTGATAAGTTTAAAATTAGAAAGTTTTTTTAGCAGTTAATAAAAAAGAATCTTTGTATTCTTTAGAGTTGTGACCCTGAAGCTCCTCTTATGATGTACGTGAGCAAAATGGTACCGACCTCTGACAAGGGTCGTTTCTACGCCTTCGGTCGTGTGTTCTCCGGAAAGGTCATCACAGGACAGAAGGCCCGCATCATGGGACCTAACTTCCAGCCCGGCAAGAAAGAGGTGTGTATCAAACTTAACTAGTATTATTATAGTGAAACTTAAGTTAATATTTTTTTTTTATATAATTCAGCAAATAGATATTATATATAGCATGGACTTTTGAAAGTGTTGTGCAATCAATTTCCATTTTTTTCAATACTAACATTTCCCTGCTCTGGTGGTATTTAACGCCGTCTTGAATTTCGATGCAGTGTTCACAGTAGGTTATCCTGTTATATGTGAGAGATTCGTAAAGCAAACAACAAAGTAAATTTTAATGGAAGGAATAGATCTAGAAACGTAATGTTCTTCTGCACACCGTGCCGTGTCCTAGCGCGCGCGCTGTCTTGCGGTGTGCTCGCGGTGAGGGCGGCGGCAAGTGCGGAAGAAGAGCAACTCGCGTGCGTTTAAACGCTGCACAGGACCTCTATCCTTATGTCCTAGGACTGTACGCTACGGCGCATGCGATACAATTTTTGTTTTATTATACATTGCATTACTTTTAATTTATTAAACTAAAAATTATATGAGAAAATTGATGTACAACGAAATTAATTTAACTTATTTGTTATCATTATGATAGACATAAAAGCTCTTGCCATTGAAAGCCATGAAATGAATGATGAAAGCTAAATTTTATACTTTGTCTAAATAGGATCTGTATGAGAAGACCATCCAGCGTACCATTCTCATGATGGGTCGTTATGTGGAGGCCATTGAGGATGTGCCCTGCGGTAACATCTGTGGTCTGGTTGGTGTCGACCAGTTCTTGGTCAAGACTGGTACCATCACCACCTTTAAGAATGCACACAACATGAAGGTAAAGAAATATATTTTTTCGTTATAGAATATAAACATTCTTTTTTATAAAATTTTTACAGATTTTTTTATTAATTACCTCTCTATGAATGCTGGTGAATTAGAAATAACTGGGATGACTTCTTGACTTGGAACCCTTATAAATCAAAATTTCTTCTATTATTATTCAATTTGTGGGGCATTTATCCTCAATACATGGACTATCCAACACAATAAAATAACATTTTCAACTAATAACTTCTGAAATTAGCATATTCTATCAAACAAAATGTTAAGTGTTATAATAGTAGTACAGAAGAATAAATATACATACAATATATTGTAGATACAACTAAAAAATATTTATTCAATTGTCATCACCAGGTCATGAAATTCAGTGTATCACCCGTCGTACGTGTAGCTGTGGAGCCCAAGAACCCCGCCGACTTGCCCAAGCTGGTGGAAGGTCTTAAACGTCTCGCTAAATCTGACCCTATGGTGCAGTGCATCAACGAGGAATCCGGCGAGCACATTGTTGCTGGTGCTGGAGAACTCCATCTTGAAATTTGTTTGAAGGTATTATTTATATACTAGTTTCCACTTACAGCTTTGCCCATGTGGACATAACTAAAAATTGTGTATAACTTGTGACACATTCGCAGTGGCTAATATAGCACTAGTGTATTTAGATAAAATGGGATGTCATCATTAGAAATGTACTTAAAAGTGGATGTTTTATTTTTAAATTGTCTTGAATTCTCTGTAAAAGGAGGCGTTATAACACAAAAATATAATTTACTATAATGTATCTAATGCGGAATGAAATATTTATTTAAATATATTTTTTCATTTCTACGCTCTGCTGTCGGGGGCAAAGCGCAGCGTTGAGTTCCGGCTCTCAACCCGCAATGCCTCGAGAATTTGGCAGAAAGTGGGAAATGGAGTGTCTTAATATTAGGTTTGCTCTGCCTACCCTGCTGTGTGCGGAATACAGCATGAAGCTCATATCTAATGCTATTTGGATGATAGGCCCGTAAAGTCCCAAGTGTTGCCAGTTGTTTCTGTTATAAGCTTCTGGGTGTCAAAGAGGACTGACATCATCAGTCTTTCCGGAATTGGTTGTAAGTCCTGTGACTTGTGTCCCCATAAATGGAAGATACATTTTTATTTACAAAATTTTATTAAAGAAATCCATTGTAAATTAAAACAAAATTCATAGTTATTTGGCAATATGATAAGTTTATTGTAATGTTTAATTATTGTTTATTTTACTTGTTACTAAAAATAAGTATTTTTTTATTTTCTCACTAGGATCTTGAAGAAGACCATGCCTGCATTCCAATCAAGAAATCCGACCCAGTTGTATCATACCGTGAGACGGTCAGTGAAGAATCCAACCAAATGTGTCTTTCCAAGTCACCCAACAAGCACAACCGTCTGTTCATGAAGGCCACCCCCATGCCTGACGGTCTTCCTGAAGATATTGATGAGGTATGGAAAAATTATATAGTGTTAGAAAACATACTGACATGTTTTTGTACAATTTTCTTATACTAGTAAAGATAAAGAATTGAAATCGATATTGTACATTTTATTTTATAATTATAATAATACTAGTGTTAAATTGCAACATCGTTATAAAGATACTGTCTAAAAAAATAAATTTCTAAAGAAAATTAAAAAATATTATTTTAGTAAACTTGCATTTACATTACAATCTATAACCATAGGGCCGCGTGAACCCACGTGACGACTTCAAGACCCGTGCCCGTTACCTTGGAGAGAAATACGAGTACGACCTGACTGAGGCGCGTAAGATCTGGTGCTTCGGTCCCGAGGGCACAGGACCCAACCTCATGGTCGACTGCTCCAAGGGAGTACAGTACCTCAACGAAATCAAGGACTCAGTCGTCGCCGGCTTCCAGTGGGCCGCCAAGGAGGGAGTCATGGCTGAGGAGAATCTGAGAGGAGTTAGATTCAATATTTATGATGTCACCCTACATACTGATGCTATCCACAGGTTTGTTTATTTTCGATTAGTTATTAATAGGTTATATAGTGAGAGTAGGTAGAGGGAATAATTGTAAAAATAATTATTTGTGAAATATACTTATTTTATCATTAAATACATATTAATTCCTTTTGAATGGTGGTTGAACTCCATTAGTTATTGTGGTCTCCACTGTCTTAACATTGTGTTATTATAGTATATTTAAATTTTTCTTATTTGGATTTGCTTGTTATTTTTAGTTTATAGACTTAACTGGTAATATTTTGTTATAAACAATTATTATATTATAAAACTAATAATGGTTGTAATAATTTATCAATGTTTTTAATGTTGAACAGAGGTGGCGGTCAAATCATTCCCACGACGAGAAGATGTTTGTACGCGTGTCTGTTGACCGCCGCGCCCAGGCTCATGGAGCCCGTGTACCTTTGTGAAATTCAGGTAATTTACAAATGTTAAACCTACCTGGTTGTTGAAACTTATATTTTAAGTGTGTACAGAGTGGTTCATTTTGTAGGGGTCATATATTTTAAATATATTTCTTCTTTGAATCATGATGTCACGTGGCAAGGGGGAGAGGGAATCAAAATGTAGAAACAAGGGTTGGAGAGGGATGCTAAATTTCATGATCTTACGTTTAGAGATATTAATTAACGAACAATTTCGGCAGTTATTTAAATTTTACAGGTGCACCAAGATTGGGGGATGGGTCAAAAATTTATAATACAAGTTATGTAATTGATTGATGGCCACATATGGTATTACACCCTAATAATAAACCACTTTGTACTTTTTCTATATTTTCAGCTTGATAAAAATGTAGAAATGTAATAATTTTTATTGAAGCTGTAAATATAACCCACGTGAATTCCTATGCGGGCTGGCACATGCCTGGCCGTTTTTCCGACACGTGGCAGAGTACCTGTTCTTTGTTTAGGCAATGACGTCCTACATACGTAATTGCCTGAATAGGGGAACTAACAGTCGAAACTAAGTTTTAACATTACTTGAAATCGGCTAATCCATATTATTGAAAATATCATTAATTTTACACTATTTTCATTTTAATTCGATATATTTATATGTCAATATAATAAGATTGAGGTCGTCTTGGTGCAGCGACGCGGCGTCTAACTGCAAGTTGTGGGTTCGATTCCCATTCAGGATAACAGCGCGTCGTTAAGTTTCGCTACTCAATATGCAATGTCTCGAAAAATTGGACGGTGCTTGGGAAATGCAGTGTCTTTAACGTAAGGTTTCTTCTCTACCCTGCTACGTCCTCCGTTACGTAATAATAAGTTACTTGTTACACAAGTTAAATAGACGTGAGGCATCTTTTTTACAAACTTATTAGCAACACAAAAACATCATGTATCTTAAAACATAATTTTCACAAAAATAAAAGCATCTAATTACCATTTTAGTGTCCTGAAGTCGCCGTGGGTGGTATCTACGGTGTGCTCAACAGACGGCGTGGTCACGTATTTGAAGAGTCCCAAGTGGCCGGTACCCCCATGTTCGTGGTGAAGGCCTACTTGCCTGTAAACGAATCGTTCGGCTTCACCGCTGATCTCCGTTCCAATACTGGAGGCCAGGCCTTCCCGCAGTGCGTGTTCGACCATTGGCAGGTCCTGCCCGGTGACCCGTGCGAGGCTGGTAGCAAACCCTTCGCTGTAGTACAGGTGGGTTGTTGTGATGATTGATGACCATTATGAATTATTAGAAAATGTGTTAAATTTATTCTTAAGTACCATTACAATGGAAACCTGATTATGTCTGTTGTTCTTTGGTGGTGTTATACTAATTTACGATTGTTTAAGTTACGAAATTAATAATGCAGTGAAATTTGATTGAAGTATACGCACAAATATTAAGTGTTAATAAAAGTCGTCCAACCATATATTTAACAACGACAATAAGTCCGGTTAATCGAGTTTCTACTGTAATTGGAAAAATATTCCTTCCGCACACCGTGCCGTGTCCTAGCGCGCGCGCTGCGCTCTCGTGGTGCGGCGCGCTCGCGGTGAGGGCGGCGGCGAGTGCGGACGGAGAGTGACTCGCGCGCGTCTAAACGCTGCACAGGACCTCTATCCTTATGTCCTAGGACTGCACGCTACGACGCGTGCGATACAAATGATACCTTAAAAGTAGACTTGCAATGAAATGTCATCCGTTATTTGATGTGTTGTGTTAATGTTAGACTATTGTTGAAATATGTTAAAAAAAATTTTGAAATGTAACAATTGTGTAAATACAACAAGAAAAGAAGAAAAAATCGATTAATTTTGGAATATAGAAGAAAATTTTAGTATACCAATATTACTAATTATAGATATCTTAGAAACATTAGATTCTAAGAGAATATTAATTATATTTTTTTAGTGTTTTATTTTAACAACTCAATATATTCATTTGTTGTTTTACAAAGCATAGTATTCATTACAAGTCTACTTAAAACATTATCAAAATTTAACCTCAACTATAAATAGTTTTCTGACCTCCTCCATCTTTACAGGAAACAAGAAAACGGAAAGGATTGAAGGAAGGTCTCCCAGATCTAGCCCAATACTTGGATAAATTGTAAACGCCGTAGCTAATGCAATACTGTAATATAACTATATATGCGCCTCACGCACTCAGTTTTGGTTCAACCATTTGCCTGATGACGTCATCGAGGGAAACATTCAATACAATAAATACAATACATTTGAGAGACGCGTCGTCAACAAACAAGCCAATGTGATACCCGACTGTATCATGTATTCTACGTCCCCATTATCGTTTGTGTAGTCGGGAGCCTGGACACTTTAATTATACTGTAATTAATTTTTAAATTATAATTTTTCTATTATACTCTGAGAAGTTTCAATTTACCTTTTTTAAAATATCCAATTGATTTTACAAGGTGAGTGCTGTAACGCTGCTTTATTTTTTTTTGCTTGTTGTTTATTGGGATTTGTTTTTAGTGAATGTTTTAATTTGTTTTTGTTGATTTCAGATCTGGCTGTGTAAATTCCGTGTTTGTTAAGGTGAGATATGTTTTTCTATTTGCTTAAGTTTGTTTTTGGTTTAGTATTTATTTAATATTATAACCGATTTAGTTTAATATTGTAACCAAAGTCTCCGAGAATATTTTCTTGTACTACGTTATTTTGAGATTTGATCTATTGTTGGCTATTCTAATTTAGGGGGTCTGATCTGATCCCCACTTGTGGGAGTGAGTTATGTTGTTTTCCCGACTCTGGAAAGTCAAAGTGTAGTGTTCATTTCTGCCACTAAACTCTAATTACCTTGAATCTCGTAAAGTTTCGAATTTAAAAGAAAATATTTTACGTGATGAATTTATCACAGACCTGTTCTGACCTTGTTGAGGACACCTCATTATTTTTCTGATTTAATATCTATAAACAATGAAAATGGAATAAATAAACTATATAAATTAATATTTTTTTATTTAATTCATTTCAGGTAAATCCTAAGTTGGCTGCAATTGTTGTGAAATAGGTAATTATCTTATTTTTGTCCTAAGTTTATTTAGCTGTAATTTTTATTTAAAATATTTCACACACACACACTCTTTCTCAACTGAATTATACTTTTAGATTTTATTTAATCAATGATGTCAATATCGATTTTTGAAATGCTTAGTCATAAAAGTTATTTTTTTATATGAATTTGAATAATTTTATTATATTGTGATGACAAAACCGTACCATACAAATTCTGATGGTTTACAAGCTCAACAGGCCTGATTAAATACTACTTTATATTATTTTATGATAAATGATAAAATGAGAGGTTAATGTTTTTAATTCACTTTTAGGTAGCGTCTCCTAGGTGTGTGTATCTGGTGCTAGGACACTGGGTGTGATGGCAAATTGCTTTAACGTGTAAGTATTTCATATTTTTATTAACGTTTTAGTATATTCCATTATTTTTGTTAGAAATTCTAAGTATAGTCTATTAGAGACTGTTGAAGAAATTGTTAAACAATAAAAAGATTCTATTATAACTAAGTGTTATATTATAGCTATCCAGTTGTTAATTATATTTTTAAATTAAATTTTATACATCATTTTGAATTTTATAAGTCCATGTAAAGTATTTTGTGTAGTGTTCTCATCAATTTTTGGAATAATTATGGTGAAATATAAGTAACTTGGTCTTTATAATAGAAATAAATCATTTACCAATTTTTATTTGCAATATTATTATAAACATAATTTCAAAGTTCAAGGTGCTTGTTTTTTTTTCTATGATATTTAATAATTTAAAAAAATAGATTTCTGTAAATGATGATAAAATATTTGAACCAGATGATACTGTGACGGTTTCATAAGCTCAACAGGACTGAGGCAATATCTCACATGTTGCATTTATCTGCATTTAAATTTTGCAATATTTGATCGTTTTGTTTCTCTTTTAACAGGTATTTTAATATTCGTCGTGGGCGTGACAGATTACTCAAAACAAATGGTAAATATAACTTATGTTTATTGGTTTATAATATTTATTATTATATATTATTGTATAATATAAACAAGGATAGTTTTAATTATTTTATTTGAGTCTGTCGTGGCGCAGTGAGAAAAGGTTTGACTGTTAATGCGACGGTAGTGTGTTCGATCTCCCAATCGGGATAATCTGGTGGAATAAATCGCGGCGTTGAGTTTCACCACTTAGCACGTAATGTCCCTAAAATTGAGTGGAGAAAAAGAGAGAAAGGAGAAAGTGGGAAATGGAGTGTCTTAACATTAAATTCCCTGTATATAGAAAAAATGTCTTAAGAAAATATGAATTGTCTTTTCAAATAAATTAGTAAATACATTGAGTTGCAATTAAATGATGATCAAATCACAGACCTGTTCTGAACAATCTTTGAGGTCAAACTTTATATTTTTCTCTGATTTAAAATTGTATTATTTAATATTTATTAGGTTTTTGATATTATTCTGATTGTAGTTTTGTTTTATTTTCAGGTAGCCAGTTGGAGCATGCATTATGAATAATATTATTTTTTAAATAAAGAATTTAAAGTTTTACTATTGTTTTTCTTATCCCTGTATTATATTATAATATTTACTGTAATGTGTATTAACACATTACAGTCACGAAAATATTATTTGCTTAGTACTACTAAATTAAAAAAAAAATTGTACAACAGCGCATTTTTTATATTATAAAAAAGTAAACTGAATATTTTATGTACAGTATATAAAAATATTATTTTAACTTATTTCTATCCCACATATATCAGGATAGGCAGAGGGAAAATGAAATTCAAATATTTTATTCAAAATAAGAAGTTACATTCTTCATTTTTGTGGACGTCAAGTAATTTACCACCAGTTCACTAAAGTTAATGGCTCAGACCTGAGAAGAACCGGCGCAAGAAACGAGGCGGGACCTATTTTTTAAAATAAATTTAACAAATACATATTCAATTATCTGTGACAATGATATCTTTGAAAATAAGCAGCTAATCTTTGTTAAGACACCCCCACTTACCATCGAATTCTGGAGTGGCGGAGCTCAAAGCTAGCTAAAGCTACTAGAGCTAGCAAATGAAATATTCAATATTTCATTATGAACAATATTTAATATAGTGTGCATCAAATTGCAACATAATAGATATAACGAACGGTTTTACGGCAAAAGATGTTGCTGTGATAGTTGAGGGCACAGGTTAATATAGATAATGCTGTCAAGATGTGTGATTTCAATACATTTAAATACATACTATGTGAAATAAGTATAATTTATATTAAAAAATATTCAATACGAAGGCGAGTGGTGGCGCAGGAGCACTAAGTGTAACTACATACTACAGCTTGTCGGTTCCTTTCCCTCCCACTCAAGGAAATGAAATATTTCATATTTAAATTTCTTCGCTCTGGTGTCGAGGCAAAGCACGGCGTTGAGTTCCGCCACTCAGTACGCAATGCCTTTAGAATTAAGAATGTATACTAGGTTCCCCTGCCTACTCTGCTGTATGCGAATACGTGCGTGAAGCTGATAAAAAACCATTTAGAATATAATTATTGATAGCTTCATAATACACGTGCCATGTTATATTTATATATGTTAACGCATTTGATAAAGAGGTAATAAAGAGATTAATTTATTTTAATGACTGACGTTTTTTTTTTAATTCTGAGCTAAAATAAAAAACGTAAGTCAATATTTTTACATTACTACATTGTCGTCCTTTTTTGCTTTCTAAATATTGAAAGTATTTATAGTATATTCTAGCTATAAGAATAAGTTATAATCAGTAAAGTAGGCGATAAAAAGATAAATATCCTATCGCTATATTAAAGTTGTACTTATATATGTAATTAATGTTTATGTAACTATAAAGTTACAGTTTTTAACCGACTTCCGTGAAAAGGAGGTTATCAATTCGACTGTATTTTTTTGTGTTTGTTATTTCAGAACTTTTAACTGGTTGAACCGATTTTGATGAGTATTTTTCTATTTGAAACTTGGTGCTTACCCGCACACAGCAGGATAGGCAGAGGGAACCTAGTGTTAAGACACTCCGATCCCCACTTTCTGCCGAATTCTGGAGGCATTGCGTGTTGAGTGGCAGAACTCAACGCCGCGCTTTGCCTCGACACTAGAGCGAAGAAATGGAAATATAAATTTAAGTAAATATTTCATCTCCTCGAGTGGGGATGGAACCCACAACCAGTCGGTTTTACAGTCACACTTTGTGCCGCTGCGCCACGACTGGTCTCAAATAATAATAATAATAAATAGTTATACCAAGTCGTGAAGAGGGCAACACTCTTAATGTCATTAGACGACGTCAAAATCGAATCGCTCAAGGTTGTAGTTTGCGCATGTTTGTGGATACAAATTAAATTCATTTAGTCCCATAGTTTCATGTGGGACGGTTTCTTTCGGCGGTTCTTTAGGAGCTTTAACAAAATGTTGCCTGAAGTAGTTTTCGTGCTGGGAGCGCCCGGCGCCGGCAAGGGCACTCAGTGTTCACTCATTTCTAAGGAGTTCGGCTTCGTCCACCTCTCCGCTGGCGACTTACTGCGGGAAGAACGACAGCGACCTGGCTCCGAGTACGGGGAGATGATCGAGGAGAAGATAAGGAATGGGGAAATAGTCCCAGTAGAAGTTACATGCTCCCTCATACACAAGGCTATGTTGAAGTCCGGTAAGACTCAGTTTCTGATCGACGGCTTTCCGCGTAACAAAGACAATTTAGAGGGATGGCAGAAAGTGATGTCCGATAAAGCTAAATTATTATTTGTATTATTTTTCGAATGCTCGCGGGAGTTGTGCACTCAACGTTGCCTGAACCGCGGCGCCGCCGGCAGCGGGCGGTCTGATGATAACCTAGAAAGCCTCAAGAAGAGGTTTAACACTTATCTGAACGACACTATGCCCATTATAGAACATTACGACGTGCAGGGGCTGGTACGCAGGGTCAACTCTGAAAATCCTCCTGAAGAAGTTTTCAAGGATGTAAAACAAGTTTTTCAAAAAATAGAAAATTTAGCTAATTGAACTGTGCACCGTGTAATTTAGGTCAATAAGGGGTCATGTTAAGTATAATTTAAACAAGCAGTAGTTATCCTTGCTAAGTTAAATGAAACAGTGAAGTAACCATTATTTATAATTTCCTAGGGAAAACAGAACAGAATTTATTTAGAATATTAAAAACTATATTTAAGCATTTCAAATGGTGTAAAGTTCAAAATATTGAAAATAGTATAATTATTTATTATAAGCAAATCTTGCAGCAAGATTATCTGTGTCGTGTACCATTAGACCTTCATAGTGTGCAGTAATAGCATTATTTTTATATTACAATATTCAAAGGTCACTCGCTACAAACTTACCTGTCACTCAGCTTTAGTAGCTTCTGATGATGTTAAACATTTCAGTGCCATGGGCATTTATATAAAATGTATTTATTTAATAGATTGCCATACAACTATCTTTCATCTGATAGCTGATTTGATAAAAAATCCAATTATTTGTGATTTATCGAATCATGATAAATAATTTGTAAATTATATTTAAAAATTGCATTTATGTATAAAAAAAATCAAAATATATGTATGTATGTTGAACAGTTCTCTTATAAGCATGCAAATATGTGTAATATGTAAATAAAGACCAAAGTTGAAACAACCAATCTTTGTTTTTCTTATTTCAATTACTTAATTTCATATAAAACCTGACTCCTAATTTATTATATTTTTTTATCTTCAAACTGTAATCTCACACACATCAGGGTAGACAGAGGGAATCTAGAGTCAAGGCACTCTGTTAGCTTCTTATCAACATCAGGAAATCAAAATATTAAATATTTAATTTCCCTAACTGGGAATTGAACAAACAACCTTCACATGTTTGTGCCGCTATCGTATATGTGCCGAATCTATCTAATTCCAATATAAAGCCCCAAACAAAGTTTAATCATTTTATATTTTACCTTTTACATTTAAAATGACCCTCAATGTTAAAATGTATGTTTATTTTTTATTTTGCAAGGGCATAAGGAAGCACAATACACACTTGGCATTCACATCACATACAGACTATAAGGAAATAAAAAATCATGAATTATACACCATTTTTATTTAAATAATTAAGCATTTTGGATTAAATCCTATACAATAATGCAAGAACAAAAGAAATAAGTACTCCTTAAATATATAAAGCACAACTTGTGGAAAAAAATATAGTTTCTTAAATAAGCAGTACACACTAAGCCTTAACACCGAATAGGTACACACTAAGCCTTAATACTAGTTTAAATAAATATAAAATTATAAATGTTATATATAAAATTGGTATCATTATATATTTAAGGCATTGTTACATCAATAGAAATTTTTTTTTCATCGTGTTAAAATATTTATCAAATCAGTGTCTGTGCAAGTTTCATTTAATTTGAATATTTTTGTAAGTTGTTAAATATTAACATTAAAATTACATATAAACTATTTTTATTTAGCTCTGTTTGTTAATTTTGTTTTTTTATATTTTAATTTATTATTAAGGAAAATATGTATAAATCGGAAACGGACTTGCACGGACAACTTTAATACTTTTGTTTCATTCAATTATTGGCTAATGTTATTTAGTTTACCTTTTGTTGCAGTCTTTTAATTTTAGTTCCAATGGATTGTATCAATAACTTAGTCAATATAATTTAAATTGAATTATCACATGGAAATAAAGAAATATTTTTATATCATTGAAATTATGCAATATTAGATAAATAAATGAATATTGGAATGTCAAAAATAAGATCAAGTTTTATATGTTTTTTCGGTGCTACTATCAGATATACGTTATAAAACATAGGAAAATACATTTTCCTTTTTCATTTAAACAAAAAAGAAACACAAAATGTTGACGATAACTAAACAATAATAAATCATTTCTGAATAGTGTAGTTTGATACAATTTTAATGTCTGAACAAATACATACACTTGTCCGCATCTTATGTTTCATGATTACAATTTTTTTTTATAAAATTTAAACTTAAAGAACAACAAAGTAAAAAAGCAAATGAAAATGAAATTGTCGAGACAGAAGTAAGATATGTTTAAAAAATTAAAATAAATGAGATTCTAATACTTTACTGTTATTATATTAACTTAAAATACTGGATATTCTTTAAGCCAGTTAAATTTTTACTCTACTGTCTTTACTATTATCTGTTCTTTTAGCCAGTACCTGTTTCTTCTAGTGTAAAATTAAGGTTTAAAAGTAATATATTATTTTAGATTACAAAAGTAAACCTTTTTAAATTTGTATAAATGCTACACAGCAGTCACAACATTGACTCGCAAATTCTTAAATCTATCTATATATTATGTATATCAATTAATACAAAATAAATTCTTTAATTAATTATATAAATGTAAGTTTATAATAATACTTTATAGTTGTGGGGTAGTAACCAAAATAAAGTCAAATGTTTTACTTTTAAACAATATTTTTTTAATAATTAATGAACAGCAAGACTTCCACAATAATAACATAAGCGTACCAACATACACAAGTTTTCACAAGCTTTTAAACTTTACATTATATTGGTATAATATAATGTAAAGTTTAAAAGATCCAAATAAAATCTTTACAACATTACATTACATGTTGATAATGTATGCGTTATATTTGTATAGTTACTAATTAATTATTAAAAAGACATTGTTCATGTGATAGGTGAAAAATAAAAACGACCAAATTATGAATCATTAAAATTCAATTAACATTTTATTTAATTTATTTTCTTTAAAAACTGAAGCTTTATTCTGATGTGTCTGATAATTTCTTTTATAAGACACATTGAATAAAATATGCTGATTAATTAATTAATAATAATTTATATTTTCTGTTCTGTTTCATTCTACGTTATCAAATTCGTAACACGGTGTAATGATGCGGAACTCGATGCCGCGCCAAGTCCAGCAAAACTAATAGAAAGTTAACGAAAGGAAAACAATATTCCTCTCAGAGGGGATTGAAGCAACAATCACAGTGGTCCAAAAATAATATTTATTTCATCATATCGATACAACATCCTGTAATCCGTTTGTCTGATAGTTATAAAACAAAATTTAATTCTTTTAATATATTAATAGATGCTATAACACTTTCGTACACTTACGTTTCATATATTTTACTAGAAATCTAAGCATTTTTCGATTACAGAGGCCACGCGTTACAATTTTTAAGCTTTTATATTATAATATATACGTACTATAATAGGTTTCATACAAGTTGTTCATTCAGAATTAGTAAAAAATACAGCTACAGAAGCCTTGGGTTTGGAAAAATATAGAATTAAAAAAATTAAAGAACAAGCATGACAATTATGGACAAAAATATCGACGCAAAATATGCTTTGATCATCAAATCCCAAGATTGGAGGCTTTATGTCTAATATTACGTATAAACTAATTGGCTAGAGCGTTTGGACGGAAAGCCAAGTGTTGCCAGTTCTGTTCTGCTAATATTTTTATGCGGATTTATAACAATATTTTCATTATTAATATTAACAACAAACTAAAAACATTTTAAATATAAATAAACCCTAAATTCAATGCACAATAAAAAAAAGTAGCGTTATAGAACTTTAGAACAAACAATGTTAGTAAGTGAAGGTTATTATTACTGTATTCAATAATTCAATAATATTATAAAGATAAAAAAGTGTCGAAATAAGATTGGTTACATATCAATATCTATCATAATGTTTTTAACATTTTTTAAAGTGTTATTCCACACTTAGGAAAGAATAATACTTATTTAGAAAACGTATAAGAGTTTTGAACGTAGCGGGCGCGAGTTCGAGTTCCAGGAGGCGCGGGTTCGAGCCCCGCTACGTTCAAAATTTTTATACGTTTTTTAAATAAGTATCTAACATTGTGTTTAATATTAAAAGTGTAAATTTTATATTAAAAACGGCAACTGCCAAATTTATTGCTGGCTCTTCTCAGCAGAACTGCCTTCGAGCCGGTGTACGGTGAGTGACATTTTCAGTTTATTTACGTTCCAATACGTGTAAGATCTATTCGAAAAAAGAATATTGTGAATTTGAATTTAGAATTGCCTTTGGTACCAACGATCGCTTTAGTTTTGATAGTTTAGAATTTTTTTTTTAAATTTGAATTTAGAGTTGCACTCAGGTGGTAGCGACTATTGAGAAACCGTGTTCATTCAATCATTCAAATGTTGGTAAAAGTAATATGAATAAAGAAAATTTTGTATTTGAATTATTATTACAGGAATTTTTAGTGTAGTATTTATAAATAAATGAAATACTTGATTGTGATGACCAAAATTTATAAATATGCATTACATAGAAACATTTAAGATATGATGAAGGTGATATATTGCCTCAGCTTTTTTTGATTTTTTATAAAATTATACATAGATAATTTATAAATAGACAATTATAAATTTTAAAATAATTAACTTATGAATTAATTAAAAAAAATCGTAGAATTACATTGCATTTAAAAAAAAAAACCTTATGCATTTTGAAATTATTTAAAAGACTATTTTTTTTTTAGTTTGAACTTCATATCACCTTCATTCATCCTATTTTCATTAGTTAGCGACATATCACCTTCATTCATCCTATTTTCATTAGTTGAAATCATCATCTCTCTGACTAGCAATATTAATATTAAAATTAAAAATACTATAATGTGAACAGAACCATCAAGTCAATATAAATATGAAAAATAATAATATACTCCTCAACGCTTCGAGCCTCAGCCTTATAATATATTTACAGTGTAAACTCTATATAACGACTGAATACCAACATTATAGAAATTGTGATCTCGAGGCTTTAGAAACATTGTCCCTAAATCGTGTGACGTCACATGGAGTTTATACTGTAGTTTGAAATAAAAGAAAAAATATACTAAGAGCTTGGAATTCAAATACTTTTTTAAACAGGCGTGGGTCCCTCGTTAACTTCTTCCTTCGCGAACGAAAGGAAGACCTCTTCTAATGTAGTTTCAGTGACGGAGTAGTCTTCCAGCAAATTGGGGAATTTTTCTTTAAGTCTTTCAAGTGCAGCGAATAAATCACTATATACCATAGTGTCGTTGATGTGGTAGTGCAGTGTTGTCTGGAAATAATGTCAATTATTAATATTAATTAAATAAACAACAAAATACTACGATTGAGAAATTGATTTTTATACTCGGTGGAGTTATTTATTTTCATATTCTCGTTTAGCTAAGAAAGCAATACGCAATTATTACATATTTTAAATTAAAATATTTAGTATTATACATTTTTGGAACCCCACGTTTCGAACACTTTGCAGTAGTCCGTGGTCACGGGTAGATTACCAAGGTTTTCCAAAAATACTAAAGCTACGCGGTTAATCCGGTTTAATAGTTTCATTAAAAAAGACAATACGCAGCAAAGTTTTCTGTAAAAAGAGAATGGAGTGGTTGGCACTAGGTGCACTCTGTCTACCTGCTGTGAGATACAGCGTGGAGCTAAAAGAGTCGCCATAGTGGTGTAACATTTGACTGTATATCCGATGATCTTCGAGTAAATAATTTTTATACCCCTGCCTTAAAATAAAAATGAATTATAAAAGTGCTGGCTTTAGCAAAGCAAGCTGCGGCGTTGGATACCACCATTAGTATTATATTTATTAGTAGTATTAGAGAAATTTGAATCCATTTTTTTTTTCAACATTTATCTGGCTGGTTTATTTAGACATATATCTTGTCCGATATCAACTCCGCCTTCTAGTAAAAAATACAAAATGAAAAAAATAACAAAGTCAAAACATATATTTTACCGAATGTTCATCTCGTAGTGTGCAGTTGAACTTCTCTCTTAGCGTCGCTTTCAAATGGTTAAGGTCTGTCATCGCGCTGTCCGTTTCTGAAAGCAATAAACAAAATATTGTTCATTAAACTATTCAGACCCACAGGCCTGAATATATCAGGACATATAAACTGCTACTTTCAATATTATATGTATATATATAAAAGGACTTGTGCTGACTGACTGAGGTAAGACGCACGCAGAGCCGTAACCGCTGATGGTAGAAACGTGAAATTTGGGCAGATGTTTTTTTTCATATTCTGGACATCCACTAAGAAGGGAATTTGAAAAATTTTAACCCTAAAGGGATGAAATAGGGGTTGAAAGTTTGTATGGATTTTTTTTTAAATTGGCACCGATTCTTATAAAATTTTAAATCCAGACTCTTAAAAATATTTCATTGAACACGTGTTTCATGGTTTTTAAGAATTCATCCTCTAAGGGTTCAAATAAGGGGTTGAAAGTTCATATGGAAAAATCTTTAAATCGCCACCGATTTTTATAAAAATTTAAATTCAGACTGTTAAAAATATTTTATTGAACACGTGTTTCGTGGTTTTTTTAGAATTCACTCCTAATAAACGGGCGAAGCCGCGCGCGCCCTCTAGTATGTATATATTTTTTTAATATTGTACAATTAAATGAGGCCAGTCGTGGCGCAGCGGCATAAAATGTGACTGTAAAACCGACTGTTTTTGGGTTCGATCCCCACTCGAGGACATGAAATATTTACTTAAATTTATATTTCCATTTCTTGGTTCTGGTGTTGAGGCAAAGCGCGGCGTTGAGTTCTGCCACTTAACACACAATGCCTCCAGTGGGGAACGGAGTGTCCTACACTAGGTTCCCTCTGCCTATCCTACTGTATGCGGGATACAGCGTAAAGCTGATTTTGATTTTTTTTACAATTAAATGAAACTTTAATATAAAACAAAATAGTTAAGTAAAACAATCCAGTTATTTTAGTAGCATCATAAGATGGTCATACAAAAACCTTTAGGCCATAATGACATATTACATGGTTGATTATTTACTTCCTAATAGATAAACTAAAAAGTCACAATACAACTATTATCACCATTTTCACCATATTATCACCATTTTAAATAAATCGAATAGTAAAAGGCAGCACAGTGTCTCATTGTAGACGTGACAGTTGTCTGTTCGATACCCACTAAGAATGAATTCTTTTCATTTCTTCACTCGCAAGAGTAGAAACTGCAGCGTAGCTTCCGTTATTTGACAAGCAGTGTTTCGAAAATTGAGCGGAAAGTGGGGAACGGAGTGTCTTCACACTAGTTTCCATCTACTATATGTACGAAACAACATAAGAAGGGAATGATAATAACATTGCAAGATCTTACATGGAGAGATAGATAGAAACAGAATAGAGATTTTCTTAAAAATATATATATTAGGTAAGTATCTGAAGTTCATATGTAAATTATTTACCCAAAAATAGGGTTTATCGATATTTCTAAGATGCTGTAAAATTAACTGGAATAATTATGTGAAACGAACTCGTTACCGAATATTTTTTTATGAAAATAGTAATACTGATACATCGAGTAAATCTTTACAAAATATCTGCTCGATTTGATACCATGTATTTTTTTGTCTCAGTTGTTCTACTCGATCGTAACGTGTTAACCTCGATGTCAGATTAGGTTATTTATCTACGGTCAGACAATGAGGAACAGGGCAGGAACAAGGGGACACAGGTCAAAATCAACTGAGGACTTGAGTGAGACGAGAGCTTAGTGTTAAAGATGTGCTAAATAATTCAAAAGTTAACCTCGCGTTGCCCACTAGTGTCAAATTAGTACTTGGACGAGCGCACCCCACTCCTATAAATATATTTCGCAGAATCTGAATATGGAACGTCAAGTTTTTTGACTTGGGTGTATTCAGAGCATGGCAACACTGTCAGTTGTCAATGTCAACTGTCAGCTTTTAGGTAAGTGTAGTAAATGACACGTCGTTCTTATAATAGTGGGACCGAGCGATGCGGATTTCATTTATCCTTTAAGTTGTACGGTTGTACTAAGACGTCATCTGACTGCACCGCGTTCTGAGTATGAAGGAAGACCTAACGAGTCAGGTCTGACTACCCAGGCGCCCCGCTTCGTTATATATAACTACTAAAATGCTGTAATATAAACCACTAGAATATATAGACTTGGATGAAATAATAAGAAATTCTAGTGTGAAATTAATAATACCTTCAAAATTTTTCCTTACAAATAAATATTTTTTTTCTCAGCACCCAAATCATTAGTTTTGCCTCGTCTACTAGAATAATCACCACACATATGTACCTATATATTTTATGTATGATTTAATTAATTGGACACCTCTAGGGTAGAGTTCCGTTTCAGCACGAACACTCGATACGCGAAA
The DNA here is from genome assembly GCA_021202915.1 of Heliconius himera. Taxonomy (NCBI): domain Eukaryota; kingdom Metazoa; phylum Arthropoda; class Insecta; order Lepidoptera; family Nymphalidae; genus Heliconius; species Heliconius himera. The sequence goes on from JAJHJA010000580.1 coordinate 116,964, forward strand.
TCCGCGGCGGTACACCTAAACGGAACAGTGAGCTTTAAGCGTTCACGTGGCAAATTACTGGTGAACTACCCATGTAGTGTGTAGTACCCATGTGCAGTACCCATAACTGGTGAAAATATTTTACCTTTCTTACGTATACATTTCAAGCACCCACGCACAATTTTTCTTGCGAAGCTTCTAGAGATGTGAGGCCACCAACATTCATGCATTGAAGCTAAAGGGAGTTGCGTAAATATTCATATCTAATTAATATAATAGTGAAAGGATGTTTTTATTACACAATAATGTTAATGTTTCTTATATTTATATTTAAATTTGATGCTTTACATAATCATTTCATTCCATTAACTCGAGTTATTTTATCGCTATCCAGAAAAACATTAAGGCCAGAAACCTAGGACGATTTTTTTACTTTTTTTCCATAATAGATATACTGTTACATGCTCGTAAGTCTATATAAATATTTAGAAATGACTAAGCTAGTATAGTAATAATTTTATTTACGTGTTTTACGCCTATCGACATCAAATCCGCTCGAAGTTTAATTCAGTTAGCGTAACGAAATCATATTAAAATGTACTTGAATCAAAAAGCAGTGATATCACATATTTCTTGAACTTCGGAATTGGCTTAGTTCAAAACGCTTTTCTAATAACTTGTTCAAAATATTTGTCATTCTCCTTAATATCTTAATTGTTTCTGGTATAGTCCGTCTAAACTCTTATTGATAATCGGAGGTACTCGCGTAAAATTGCGCAGAATACGTATGCGTAGAAAACGTTCGATCAGTGTTACCCTGTTATGTTGTTTTACCCCACGCTTGGCAAATCATAATTAAAATATCTGATCATCTTTATGTTGTAGTATACAAAACGAAAATTTTAAAAATTAAATTTAATTTTTTAATTTTTTTTTATATTAATATATTCTAATGTAATTATTGTTGCAAAAATTATGAGAATATCTAAATATTGAAAAAAAAATCAGCAGTTCCATACATCGTTGTCGAGAATATAATCGAGACTAGCCTGAAAAGTATTTTTTTTTTAAGTAATGAACAGGAGTCAAACTAAACTTCTGCTTATATAACTAATAAAACATGATATTTATGTATATACATAGTATATACTATACACCTATGTACAACATAAATATTGAATATGCGTAATACATAGTACTATTCAATATGGATAAAGAATTATTTGGCAATATTTAAACTAGTTAAAGATTATATTAAAAAAAATATTGGGTAAATTATAAAAATCTGTTTTGAGGTACAAAAAATTAAAGTCTGGTATCCCTTTGCCAATAGTGTTACGGTGCGTCAGTGTGACCGCTACGTCCTTACAGAAAATTCGTACCCACACATCTTTATAAGTACAATCGAGCTCACACGCTATATATATAGATATACGAGGTCTTAATTAATTAATTAAGTTAATAAATGATATCTTCATCAATACATTTAATTATATTTTTGTTTTATTAACAAATAAAAAATATTTACTTACTTGATTTTACATGTTGCCTAAGGCCAAAATTTTATAATATATTAAAAAATATTAGTCTATTTTTAGCCTATTTTGAAACATCTTTGAATTAAAATTTTACTTTTTTATTGAATTTGGATTGATGAAGACTTGGATGTGGCCCCATTATAATAATTACAATTCAGTACTTTATTTAATTTTTAAATTTCCTTATCCATAACTTGATTTTGCATGTTGCTTAATCTAACACACTAATTATTATAATATTACTAGATAAATATGCTTTACTGCGCTATTTTGTATATATGACGCTATCATATAATAATATATTAATATTTCATAGTATTGAACTAACAGCGTTGCGCTCGACTGTACCGTAGTGTTGTGACCGCCCCGCCACACGCCGCACCGATTCCCCGCGAGCCCTCGCGGGGAATCGGTGCGGCGTGAGAGGGCGTCTATGTGCAGATATCAAAATACGCGTTCTGCGCAATTCTACCGCGCGTGCTTCCCATACGCAATACCCGTTATGTCGGACTATAGAACATTTTGCTATAGTTACTAAAATTTAGTAATAAACATTTCTTAAGTTACTTCGTGCATATTCCCCATCACATTATTTATGAAATGTATTTATGTAATTTGCCACTAGTATTACGGAGTTGAGATAGAGTATTGTGAAGGTAGAATAAGGAATATAGAATATTTTCAAATTTGAATTAAGAACTGCTCTCCGCGCAGGTGGTAGCGACAATTAATTAATAAAATTCATTCTATTTTTGAATTTGAAAATTTCATAATATTTAATTATCACTCAATATTTTCATTTTCTCGTTTTGATAATAAGACGAAGCGTGGCGTTGAGCACCGCCACCCAAAACATATTTGAAAATTAGGAGACGGAGTGCAATAATACTAGGTTCCCTCTGCCTACTCTGCTATAGGCAGGGAACTTAAAAAACATAAGTATAGTATATATAATGTGATCCCTACCGTCCACATCGGCGGCGGGGGCGGCGCGGGGTCGGTGGTACAGCTTGAGCGTGAGTGCGTGTCCGGCGCCGTGTGCGGCACGCAACTCCGCCGCTTCGCCCAGCGCGCGGATGCGCCCGCGGGACATTATCGCTATACGACCGCAGAGGGCTTCCATCTCGTCCATGCTGGAAAGTTATAGAAGGGACTATTTACTATTTTGGGGAGGATTCATATTATTGTGTTTATGAAAAATTCTAATTTAGAATTCTATTTTTGTTTAATTCGTTCATAAATTAAGTCACACGAATTTTATGACATCAACAGTAGAAATTATTAAACCAATACTGAAGTGCGGATGTTATTTACGAAAAAGAAAACAGGGAAGGAAATTAAGGATTCTCGCCTCACAACTTGTCACACAAAGTCGTGTTTAATGTGTAATGCAATTATGGTTGCCCCTTAACGGCTGAAGGTGACGGTCATAAGGGAGCAGACAACTTGGCGTGCACGCGCGACGCGCAGCGTTCCACACTGTGGGAGGTCGCCCACACGTACCTGTGCGAGCACACGACCAGCGCCCTGACCCTGGCGGCGCGGCGCACGGCGGCCCACAGGCGGCGGCGTGCGGCCACATCAACCCCGGCCGTGGGCTCGTCCAGCAGCGTGCAGGTGCCGGCGCAGAGCGCCGCCGCCGCGCTCAGCCGCCGCGCGCATCCCCCGCTGTACGTCGACAGTGCGCGCGTCGCGTAGCGCTCCAGACCTGAGAGTAAAAACTAAATTATTAAAAAAACTAACTTTTTATTTGTGGTCCAATTACTTTCTTTAGCCTCAGAGTAGACAGAGGGAACCTATTATTTATATGATACAGTTATTTAGATGATATACAGGATGGAAAGGATAGCATGTCTTTAAATGAAACCACAGTTTTAACTACTCTATAAAAGCCTAATACAATTTAAAAAAAAAAACAAAAATCTAAAAGTTTTTTTTAAACAAAACAAATAATAAAATTATCGTTTTAAAATAAAATGGCAGTTCTCCTAAAATTGTTATTTTTAACCAAAAATTATGTCTTTTTTAAAACCAGCGTGTAAAGCCGTAATTTTGCTGTGAGATGTAAGCTTGGACATTATAATGCACGTTTATTGAAGTGGCATCTATGAACAACCCCTATTTATTTTATAAATGGATTTTTTTAAAAATGTGTTAAATCGGACAATGACGATTAGTGTAGAATAATGATAAGCAACTGGAAAAAAATGGTGCTGTGGTACCAACAATGATTCTTTACAACAGAATTGAAATTAAGTACTTCAAGCTTCACGCTGTAATACTAGTGGGAAAATCAGAGAGAACGGAACCCCAAACGCTACGGTCTCTATATACCTCTTTCACTTCGTCCACTATCATCAACTTTTCATACATGCCATCTGGGACGTCCTCATCCTTTTTACGTGATTTTTCTCCTTCATTATCTTTGATGCTGTATTTTCGAAGGTCTATCTTTATTACTGCTCACTTTTTCTTCATTAATCTTTTTTGCTATTCCTTCATCATCAATCCATTTGCACGTTCTATTATATTATCACCGTGAAAAGTATGATTGACTTATTCCTAGCGGATCAGTATATTTAAAGTTAAGTTGTGGACACACGAGTGCTTAGGATGCTATCTTGGGAACAGACCAATATGTAATCGTTGCTATAATAAGGAGTCTGTTTCATTTTGAGGTACGAGACGTCCAAACTTGGAGTCGAATTATCGTATAAGAAGCTGGAAGTTTTAAGATCCATCGATCAAAGAGGAATAAGTACTTCCAAAATATTAGACATTTTTGAAACAGAAAACGGAACTCGTTAGGATCATAGGGCCTCAGATAAATCTTTTTTAAAAAGTAAAAGGATATGCTACAAAGGCACCAAACGAAAGTACTGATAAAGATGAAGCGTGAAAGTTCTGAGAAAGAAAGAAATAAAATGTTACCGAGCAATTTTAGTAATTTCTAAGGTTGTTTATTAATTTGCCACACATTTTACAGCAGTGACCAGGTCGCAGGAGGTCCTAAACCAAGAATTTTTTTTAGATGTTTGACAAAAGTATAAGATATTTTGGGAAACTACCTCGGTACAATACTTTAATCGCTCCCCTTGTTGTAAAGTCTGTGACACAAAGTGACATGCGAGGGAAAATTTCCTTCCCAAGTAAAGAAAGACCAGAGCCTATTCTTGCATTTGAAAGAAATGAAGAAAAGACGCACAAGCTTATTGCTGCCGATAACAGAATTAGCGGTGCCTTAGATGCATTGGTGAGACCGTGAAATAACAGAATAGTTGCACGTTTAGTAACACTGCGCAATGCTGACGAACGACGCTGATATACGGCAGCGAAACGTAGGTGTTGCAAAAGAAGAATGAAAGAAACGTAAGATATGTAACATTAAATCCCTCGTAACTAGTTTTACTACAGATGCGGGGCTGTACTTTTAAAGCTTATTGAGCATGTGAAAGCTTGCAAAATTGGAGTGTTGTGTGATTTATCCAAAGCCTTTGATTGTGTCGATCATGAAATTTTGTTATTAAAACTAAGTTACTAAGGCCTAAAGAATGCGGCTCTGGATTCGCCGTCTCGTATCTAAATTAAAGAATCCAGAAGGTGAATATAAATAATGTAAAATCTTCTGGATCTTCTCTAAGGATGGAGGTTCCATAAGGATTTATTCTGGGTTTTCTTTTATTTCTACTTTACATTAAAGACTAAAAAAATTGAAAATTAAAATATTTATAGTATCTATATACTATTACGTGAACGTTTACGTTTACATTAATGATCTACCTTTCTGTGTAAAGAATTTATGTGGTATTGCACTGTTCGTAGATGATACGTTCTCAATATTTAAAATTATATACTATTAATATACTCAATATTTAGAAATACAGTAAATTATGGCTGGAAACTGAGGGAAATCTCTTAATTCATGACTTACTTCCAGAGGCTTAAACGCAGTTCTTGGCTTGTTTAGATTTTTTTAAGTAACATAAACAGCCAATTCATTTTCTCTGTTTATATTGTTATTTATATATTAATAATTCATCATATTGTTTAGTGCTACATTAAAATATATATTATGGAATATTTTAAATTCTTGTTAAAAATAAAAAATGTTTAAGTCATTTTAGGAAATAAAATATATAATATACCATTTACAGCTTGCTTAACATTTCTCAATTTGTTTAAAACATTATGTAGAACGGTACTTTAAAGTACAGTACGGTCAATGAGTGATGGCCGCCCTGAAGGTAGGCTTTTAAAATGTTTGCGCCATATTCATTCAAAAGAAATTAAGCGAAAATAAGAAATATCAAATCTGGACAGCCATACGTCTGCTCCGTCCGTCGGCAGCCACAATTCGTTGACTGTACTATAAAAAGACTCCACTTACCCACAATATTAATCCACTTGTCGGTTTGTTCCTTAAGTTGATGGGGTGCTACACCGCGCAGAGTTAAGAGGAGCACGATGTTGTCGCGTCCCGACAGGAACTCGTCTAAAGCTTGCGTTTGCGGACAATAGCCCAGAGAGCGGAGATACTAGAAATTATTACAGATTTGCTTTACATTTTCCCGTTAATAATAATAATAACATTTTATTGCACACAAGACATTTAATAAATCATCACTTAAATATATATTAAGTTAACATTATGTGTACAATAATCCTTATCACTATAAGTGTTTTCTTACAAGCAACCATTTAAATATGATAGAATATTATATAAAATAATAATAAATGCAGAAATTGTCAAGTCCTAGTCCCGAACTAAAAAATAGAAAATTAAAATATTTATAGTATCTATATACTAATACGTGAAGCGAAAACTTTGTAACCTTTTTACGAAAACTGTGCGGACGGAAAAGTATTAAATTTGGAACAGTTATTATATATATATTTAAAAATACTTAATAAATATATCACATGCCATCATATTCGACAATATCACATATAAATGTATGAAATGACATACATGTTGCTATGGCAACGAGTATTTTACATATCACAGGTTTCTCTAGTAAGAGACAAATAAGAGTATAACAGACTGATCTTAAGACTAAATAAAACAACTGTATTCTAATCACCTCTCCAGAAAGCATCTTCATAAAGTGTCCATTAGAGAATATAGACCCTCTAGTGGGACACTCCACGGCAGTGAGCATTTTGAACGTAGTTGACTTCCCCGCGCCGTTCACGCCGAGCAAACCGAAACATTCACCTGACAAATATAACCATCTTTATTTTATCTTATGTTACTAATATTTTAAATGTGAAAGAACTTTGCAAAGAAGGATGTTCGTTCCATTTTCACGTAAAAATTACTGAATGTAGTGTTGATGATGGGAGAATAAAAGTCTACTTACGAATAGCACTGAGTTTAATCAACACCACTTTAAATGTACATACAATACAGTGATAACACAAATCACAATTAACAATCACGATACAATATATAATAGAACACGAAAGACACGAATTTAGAATAAAGTACTAGATAAAACAAAGGAACGTATAGAAAGCGCATCGAGTGGCAAGCAATGACTGTGAGAATAAAATATGCCGTCGACAAGGGGGTAGGCGTGAATGTTGAACGCCTTACCGGTTCGGTCGACGGCAGCGAGCGCTTTCATATAAATATACTAAATACGAATACTTACTATAAAATATATAAATCCTATTAAATGTATGTATGATTTTACTTGTGTATATAAATGATAAATAAATAAATTATAATATTGAAATATATAAATGACACATATTAAATAAACTATAAATGTAAATGATAGTTCCCTACACTGAACAAATCTAAATGAACATTTACATTAATATAGCAACTATTTTCAACAGAGATGAGATAGGGACATTACGAAACCTACTCAAATTGCACCACAATCAACAAGATCACCGATCACCCCAAAGGATCAACCCAAACAAATGATTCTTGAGACCCCACGCCGACGCAACACGATTTACTACCCAAAAACAAGTACCAGAGCAGTATTAGGAGCTGACGGAACCACAACATTCTAGGGAAAAGGGAAAAGGAAATATGCTAGTTAAGAAAACTACAAGAACTAGAAAGGCACGGACGATTCAAGTCTTACAACTCATAAGAAAGCAACAACAGTGTAAATATATTTTAAATTAATCATCAAGAATAATTACCTGGTTTAACCGAGAAGCTAACGCCTCTTACCGCGTTACAGGACTTTCGGAGCAGACTAGGGTAGTTTTTATGTAAGTCGTTTGCTAGCATGGCGTCTTGAATCTGCTTGGGGGCTGTAAAGATAAACAATTATAATTTAAATATAGTTAAAGGCCATCGTGGCGCAGTAGCAACGCAAGCGTGTACATGCGATGGTTGTGGGTCCGATTCCCAAATATTTTGATTTTGTAATTTCACAAGGAAATTAAAATTTAACTCGAAACGGTGTTCCTGCAGAATTAAGGTAATTAAAGATCAGGGGCCTTACACTTGAAATTAATTTCAACCCCTTTTGGATGTCAAACATTAGCCAAAGTAATCCGGCGGCGACGTAGTTTTGGTACTCTGGAAACCAATAGCCAATACTCCTTTAAATAATTTCTTTACATGCACATTTTTCCCAAAAATAATAATTATAAATCATATTATTATTTTTTTATTTAAAAAACAAAGAAATCTTTAAAGTCGTTCTTAAAAATGGATATATTTTATCTGTATGTCTAATTATTTAGACTGTTCTATCAAAAAAAAACCATTTGACATTTGTATCTGTATTATTATGTTAATGTTTATTGAGGGGCAGAACTCAACGCCGCGCTTAACCTCGACACCAGAGCGAAGAAATGGAAATATACATTTAAGTAAATATTTCATCTCGAGTGGCGATCGAACCCACAACCAGTCGATTTTGCAGTCACACCTCGTGCCGCTGTGCCACGACTGGCCTTCAAGAGTCAAGACACTTCAAGAGTACGAAATGACATTTATTGAGGATTGATAATTGGATATTGGCGTCAAGAGTAAGGCCCCAGAATTATCTATTTGAAATAATAAAAATAATAATAATACACTAACGTAAAGCAATAGCTTTATCGACGTATAATTTCTCCGCTGCCACCATTCTGTCTACGTTTGCGGGGGTCGAGGGGACGTAGCGCACGTTGAAGAAACGATCACAACAACTGTTGAACACCCCATACTCCGTGAGGATTACCAGGGTCTGTAAAAGAATTATGTTTTTAACGTTTAGCTGATTAATGAGGCTGTCGTTGTAATGTAAAGTTTGGCGTTCTGGACGCCTAAAGAAACAGTGTTCTTCATGAATAAACATTTAATACTGACCTATTATTTATTCAGGCCTGTCGTGGCGCAGCGGCATGAGGTGTGACTGCAAAACCGATTGGTTGTGGGTTCGATCCCCACTTGAGGAAATGAAATATTTACTTAAATTTATATTTCCATTTTCTTCGCTCTGGTGTCGAGATTAAGCGCGGCGTTGAGTTCTGCCACTCAACACGCAATGCCTCCAGAATTCGGCAGAAAGTGGGGAACTGGTGTCTTAACACTAGGTTCCCTCTCCCTACCCTGCTGTGTGCGGCATACAGCGTGAAGCTGATTTATTTATATTTTGATTTTTATTATTTATTACGATACATACACGAGTATACGGACATACATTACAGTGGTACGAGCGTGCGGCTGTAAACACGATGGCAGTCGGTTCAATTTCTACTCGGGGGAATGAAATAATTAATATTTTCATTATTTCATTTCCACGAGTGCTCTGGTTACGAGGCAAAACGCGGCCAGCGAGCTCCACCACGCAACACACAATGCCTCGAGAATCCGACGGACCCACAAGAGATGCACCTGCTATGTGCAGAATATAGCGTGAAGCTTATAAAAAAATGGATACTGTGGCGCAAAAATTGACTAAGCGCTACGGTCGTGGGTTCGATTCCCATTTGGGAACGAATTATTTCCTTTTATTCGCTCTACTAAGACAAATCGCGGCGTAACCTGCTGCAAACGAAGAAAATTATTGTATTGAATAATAGGGCTCTCATAAACAAGCTTGATTTGTTTTGACGTTTTTATAGCTTTCATGTGCTAGTGCTCCGACTCGATTTTTTTAAGGATATGGCAATATTAACTAATTATAATGTTGCAATATAAAGTAATTTTGATATAAAAAGAACTTTAAAAGTTATTATATTTACCATAATATTTTTTAATATATTTACCATTAAAACTACAAATTGCACGAACAACAGAAGCACGTACAGTCCTGGAGAATAGTCGTCGATAGCCCAAGAACTTCGTCGCGGAGTGTCAGCTGTAATAATAACATTTATTATAAAAGAAACTTTTTAATCGGATTACTTTCGTATACTTTTGGAAACTAGTTTTCGGGATATACGTGATTAATCCGGTTAAAACACATAAAAAATGTAAAAAAATTTAAAAAATTATTTACTTTTCACGGAATAAGTATATTAGAGATATATTTATTATTTATAAATAAAAATAAATAAAAAAAAACACAATTGAATATAATACTATCTATCACAGTGAAGTTACTCAACTTAAAAAATGTAATTTGTTGCAATTCACTATAATATATATTTTTTTGCTTCACCTGCACACTGTAGGGTAGGCAGAGGGAACCTAGTATTTAGACACTCCGTTCCCCACTATCTGCTGAATTCTGGAGGCATTGCGTGTTGAGTGGCAGAACTCAACGCCGCGCTTGTCCTCGACACCAGAGCGAAGAAATGAATACATAAATTTAAGTAAATATTTCATGGCCTCGAGTGGGGATCGAACCTACAACCAGGCACATCGCCCTACACCTTCGACAAGTTGGCAAGGGCTATCGTGATGCTGCGTTCGCTTGATGCAGGAGGGGTGTTGATTGAGGGCGCTACCAAAAACCTAATCAGGGGCTATACCGGGATCAAGCTCAGTCGGCAATCTTTGTGGCGGACCGACGAGTTCTTGGGGTTACTAAGGGAGGTCGTGTTATCGACAGGGAGACATGGTGGTGTGAAAAGAAGGTTGCTTTTAAGCAATGGCAGCAAACCAACCCTCCTGAAGGCAGACTGGAGTACATAGTAAAGAAACGTGTAAGTAAGAGCTGTAGCCGGAGCACACAGTGAAGGCTTTAAATGTAAAAAAGGGAGTGGTAATGATCCGGTCGAGTTTGCCCATGCGTGTTACCATTGCTGACGAAGTGACTCTCCCACATGTACCTAAGTCGCTTTTTACGACACCATCAGTACCAGGGTGATCTTATTTTAAGCCGGGAACATACGGCAACACCACGGCCTTGTTTACTTACCTTTAACGTCATGTAATGGATGAATAGGGTATAGTGATTATTATTTGTTTCCAAATAATAAATGTTAATTTTTCAGGTAAGGAAAGGTTTTTAAGTTTTTAATTGAACGTATGTTTTAAATTTACTCACGTGTAACATTGTCTCTTGCAATTCCAGCCAAGTTCAACACTGCCATAGAAAATGCGTGAGGCGGCATCAGATAGCTCGATGTATCCAAGAAGTAATATAAGGTTTTTGTACCATCATTTCTTGGCATTTGTGAAAGCAGTGGAAATATAAAACCTAAAACATACAACAACTTTATTTTCAAATCACATGCGAGTATGTAACAGGTAGGCAAAGAGAACGAAGTATCAAGACATTCCATTGTCTTCTTTTCACCCATATTTGAGACATTGGGTGTTGAATTGGGGAACTCAATGCTACACTTTATCCTAACATACTGGTTATTATTATAATGTAATAATATAAACAACATAATAAAGTGGAATTATATGAACAGTCATTATTTGTCTTTTCTCTTTATTTAAAAAAATCACCGAATGCCATAGGGATCGAACTTAGGATAACCGCAATTAAATGCTGCCCGACCAATATAATATCGCAGGCGTTAGTGCAGGATCCACTAGCTACCACCGACTCAGATGGCAGTTCTATTGAAAAGAGCCCGCAAAGAACTCGACAGTTGCTCTTTTAAATTTGGGCTGTTAAAACAGAATAATCTCAGTACTTCTTTAATATTCAGTTCCCCTTTAAGACCTATTAAAGACGAAGGTATTTTTGCAGTTAGAAGGCACAAACGTATTCCCCCGCACTAACGCATACGATATAGACGAATTATAACAAATAAATCCTACCGAAAATCACAATAATCCCGACCAACATGACTCCGGCGCCTCGTTCACCGAAGATGAAACTCACTAGGTAGATGAGACTGAGGAAAGCCATGATACCCAATATCATGACGAAGGCAAGGACAGCTGAAATAATAAAATTTATGTGTTTTTACGGAAAAAAAAATATCAGGCAGAGGGTATCTAGTGTTCAGAATCTCCGTGCCCGACGCATACGGATGTGATGTACGGATGTGATGATTGCGTGTGTGTGAGGGACAAACATCCGCGCTTTATCTACAATATCAGGAAAATGATTGATGAATAAATTTTAATATAATTACCATTCATTTAGACTTTGATTTAATGTTATTTTATTTTTGGATTGTAGTAATTTCATATTGTTTTATAGTAGTTTTATTTTAAAGCTTGTAACAAATTTGATATATATATATATATATATATATATACATATATTTAATTCTATTATTTTATATTTTTTTAAACTTGCTTTAAAGTTTAATAAACGGAATTCCGCAGAAAGTGGGGAACAGAAGTGTCTAAATAGGAACAGAGTGTAAATAATAAATAGATAGAGGTAAAAAAAATAACTTTAAATGTAAAGTAGCATATGTCCTCTTCTTCCTGGCATTAATCCAATAGTGGTCAAGTCCGGGTACACGCAGCCCATTCCGGGCACACGGTCTTCGATATATTCAGGTCTCAAGCGTACTCTTTCTGAAGTTCACTTTACGCTCAAACATCAGTCTCGTCAATGAATGCTATGTCATCGGCATACATCATCAGCTATAAAGCCATCTTGGATGTGAGCCGAGACAGTATCGAGCACTACATTGAATAATATAATACTAACTAAGACCTGAGCCCTGACGAACCCCTATTGTAAAGGAGGGTTTAGTACCGTTAACAACAGTGCTAACTATAGAAGCAAGGTGGTACATGTCTTTGAGATCTCAATAAAAGCCTCAGAGATCCCTTTGGATCGCAATGCCCACCAGATACACTGACGCAGCACATAGTTAATGGGTTTCTGCAGATCAAAAAAGTCCACATGAGCTCTCCTTTTCTCTCTGTACGCTTCCATCAAATTTCTAAGGGCAAAAATGGCGTCCATAGTGCTATCTGAAATCGTATGACTTATATGATTAATGCCCATATAACTGGCACAATCTTGAAAGCCTTCTTTTGTAAATAGGGTAATAAAATTTAGCAGCCAATGGTGTGACATCTTTCCAGTGTTCAAGATATGGTTAAAAAAGTCAGTGCGCATGAGCACGTTCATCAAGGGTTATTAAAGTTATAAATCCGAGGTTAGGCGATGGATCATAAGCACCATGCCTTGGGATTCTATGACGCAAAGACATTTTTCGTCACCTTATCTCGGCACGTGCCATTTTGTATATGAGCTTCTGCCCATCCATAGCCATATCCAATTATATAATTATTATCGTATAGTTATGATAAACTCTCACTGCGAGCTCTGGTTGCACTCTTTTCTTCGCACGTTGTACTGTTGTCTGTCTTCAGGAAAGTCAGATAGAGCTACCACTCTTTAAAGGCAGCCTTCTTTTCATGAATCACGCCTAGAATGATCTTGCAGTTAGTTATACTGCCCATATGAGACTGTCTGGTCAACAAGTAACCAATTTAAGTTGAGTAGGACCCGCTCTTGTTCGTGTGCTGAAGAGTCTTTTGAAAGAATTTATTTACGATTGCTAGACTAGGTGCAATACAGGTTCTTAGAATATTTTCCTCCTCTGTTGCAAAGACCACGTTCAAAATCTTCGTGAGCAAATTCATACGTCTCAGCAGCCTTACCGACGAGGCCGTTCAGGGTGTCCCCCAAGTAAGGTTACTTCAATAGACAATACATTAGAATCTCGTCATACTAATGCTTCCAGAATGACATCTTTTCGTAAAAGTGTATGAGTATTTCGACGTAGCTTGATAAGAACGTTTGGCTTAGCGGTCAGAGCGTTGGACGGTTTTCAAGAGGAGCAGGTTCAAATACTGTTACGTTCAAATTTTTACATTTTAAAATTGTTCAAAATATATAACAAGATCAAGATTTGAGGCCGGTCGTGGCGCAGCGGCACGAAGTGTGGTTGCAAAACCGACTGGTTGTGGGTTCAACCACTCGAACCCTGCTGTGTGCGGGATATAGCGTGAAGCTAATATAAAAAATAAAAAAAAAATATAACAAGACTACAAAAATGTTAAAAAAAAAATTAAATTAAATTAGCTTCACGCTGTATCCCGCACACAGCAGGGTAGGCAGAGGGAACCTAGTGTTAAGACACTTCGTTCCCCACTTTCTGCCGAATTCTGGAGGCATTGCGTGTTGAGTGGCAGAACTCAACGCCGCGTTTAACCTCGACACCAGAGCGAAGAAATGGAAATATAAATTTAAGTAAATATTTCATCTCCTCGAGTGGGATTCGAACCCACAACCAGTCGGTTTTGCAGTCACACCTCGTGCCGCTGCGCCACGACCGGCACAAAAATGTTAAAGATATGTATTATTACTTCATTAGTCCTACTCTAGTGAGCTACTCAAAGTGGTCAAATGCAAATCAATATTAATACCTGAACCAAAAACATGCTAATACAGTAGTAGCATAGATCAAACGTAGCATGTCTTGTCTGGGGATGGCAGTGACTCACCCAGGAAGTCCCCCTGGTCGATGGTGCCGTCCTGCTCGAGCGCGGCGGCGACGGCGAGCGCGGGCAGCACGAGCGCGAGCGTGTGCAGCGCCGCGTGCGCCAGCAGCGTGGCCAGCCAGTGCAGCGCGGGCGCGCAGCCCGCCATCACGTGCAGGTGGCGCGCGCCCGACTCGCGCTCCTTGCACGGCAGCGACGCACTGTTCGCCACCGTCGCCAATATTGCTGTGGATTACGTTATACAAACATATAGCGGGGTACGCAGAGGGAACCTAACGTCATTTTTTTATTGGGACATAAAAGAGTGAAACATAAAGTTGAAGTTTCATAATGATTACAATAGTGAATGGCTTAATGATCCCAGTGCATAAATCTACAGGTATTTTTTTTTTACAGAAATTTATATTTAAGAGTGAGTGACGTGATAGTAGAATAGATTACACCAGGGTTGCCTAGAAGAATCATGCCGCAATCACCATTAAAAGGCACTCATATGTTTTTTTTTGTGTGAATCCAACGCCATTTGAAAGAAAATCGCATAAGAAATACAATGGTTACCACCTCCCATTCTGCCACAACTTCAGGGCAGTGCAGTGACAAAGGTATAAGGGTATTATTGTGAGAAACTAATGTAATTAATTTAGTTTTGTCTAAGTTTTAAGTTTATCTATTATACGTTAAAAAATATATTAAAATTAAAATGTGATGAGTCGCGAAGCTGCACGTCGCGCTTGGCTTTGTTATGACAGCAAAGAAAGGAAAATATTCATAAATAATTATTTATTCCCCCTGAATTTATTCCCACTCCCACTGAAGGTATCGAATTCCTCTATGCCACAGCCTCAAAATAAAGTGTGTATAGGTATTGTGTATAAAAAATATAATTCTTATGTATTTATATATTTATAAGAGAAGAAGATACTCCAATCCTCATTCTCTTCACCAATTTTTCGCAAAAGAAAATATTTGGAATACACTCCAGAGAAAAGAAAGAAAAAACGAAAAATTAAATTAATTTAAATATCATCATTCCCCCAAAAAAGAATCGGACGCACAACCATCAACGCTTTACAGCCAAAACTGCGCGATGACGACTTCAACAGAGTAAATATTCAGGGTGGAAGCGTCTAAACTTCTTTTATGAGAATATATGGTAAAATATTTCAAACCCATGCCTAAATAAATAAATCAAGATTCGTCAACAGTTTCGTCAATTCGTCAACGTTTAGAAGTAGGACTTTTTTTCATTTCACATTTTTTATCCACATTGTATTACGTGTGACGCAGTTACGAATAGATACTAATAACGTAAACACCTACTACTACAAAAATACTACTAAATGCCGATCTGCCACTTTTTATTCTCAAAATATATACCACAACGAGAAAGGGATATATCTCGTTCTATTTTACGCAATATAATATTTTCTATAACAAACCTAAACAACGTTCAATTTTACCGCCAATACCTTCGACTCCATTTCGTGAATGAGGCGTGTGCGATGTTCTCGCTTTGAGAGGTTTGTGTCTGTTTGTGTGCGTCATTCTTTATAACTGGCGTTTCATTTTACAAAGATAATTTGATTAATTATTTTAATCTCGACTGCTAAGGAAGGGTTATGTTTTTCGCGCGTATCTTGTATGTAATATTCTTTATTACCTCGTATCTCCAGAACCGCTGAACAGATTTACATAATTGAGGTATCGTTAGATTCGTATTAGCAGCCCAAGTGTTCTTAGATAGGTGACATTAAAAAAAATCAATCATGGCGGCTGTGGGACGCCATTGGACTTAGTGAAAAAAAATATTTCCGTTTCGAATACCACAATATCAGTATAATATTCGAGAGCTTAATACGAGGATTTCAAAAAGGTATATCATGATTATCATTACCATAATGAATTCTAAAAAGAAAGTGAAAAATAAAAAATGATTTATAAAAACAAAAACCCCGACTGCATAAAACTAAAAAGAAAATAAACAAGCCCAATAGTTTATTAGAATTAACAGTCGGGACCTATAAGTAATTCTTCAATCAATGAAATCTTTACCAGGAACCCCGCATAATTTAAGGAGGTCCCGACTGTTAATCCTAATAAACTATTGGGCTTGTTTATTTTCTTTTTAGTTTTATGCAGTCGGGGTTTTTGTTTTTATAAATCATTTTTTAAAAAAAATATCTTTTTTAATTTTTTTTGAAGAGATTGAGGCGAAGACAAAAAGACTGTACTTACTGAAAACAAGCATGAATGACCATAAACCTAGAAGACCCATATGTTTTGGCTCATTTTTCCTCGTTTCTCTATACGTGTTTTCGTATGCGGGATCATTATACGTCGTGATTGAGTGTCCATTGCGTGAGGCAAGCAAGTTGGATAACAGGTTCAAAGCCACCGGTGCCGCGTGGCGCACTACAGTTGTGAATAATATCTGTAAAATGATATTAGTGATACAAATCAAAAGTGGTAACATTTTTCAAATATAAAGATAGATATACATTTATATATGTTTGTCTAAAATTCGAAATTACATTCTATATAATTACATTAAACAATATAGATAATTTAAACACAAGGATGCTGATTGCTTCCTTTTGTAACCTTATTTCATTCACTTTTTTTTTACACAAAACTTCTGCAGTCACTCGACTCGGGCTCGGTTGTGCTGCGTTGCATGTTCGATCCCCACTCGGGGAAATGAATTATTATTTATTAATATTTTCATTTCCTTGCCCTGGTAACACGGCTAAAGCCCGGCGCCGAGTTCTGCCACTCAATAATGCACAATGCTTCGAAAAAATCGGCGGATAGTAGGGTTCAGAGTGTCTTAACATTAGGTTCCCTCTGTTTATCCTGCTTTGTGCGAGAGACAGCGTGAAGCTGAAATTATATCGTTTTCAGTAAATACGCTAGAGATGACAGTAGTTGAAATATGACAGAAATAGATAGAGTGGATACTTACTTTGGCATCCGTATCGTTTAGTTCGACACCAACTAAATATTTATTGTACTCCATTGTATCCTTGGTTCCAACGCGAAGTACCGCTGCAAACATATATGTAAATAAAAATAATACATCCAACAGTAATCTAAACTGTCGCACCATTTTAAATAAATTGTCAGGAAATCGATTGACAGGAATCATCATCAAAACATCATTGTGGAAAAAAATTGTTGGAAATATTTCTAATTTATTATGTTGAAAATCATTTTCCTGTTTGAAATAAAAAAAATAATAATTAACTTGATAAGATTAGTATCTTGTTGTAAACTAATATTGTCAAGTCTGAAATAAACTTTTTGCTTTATATAGTCCATTTATCAAAGGAGATCACGATTATCGCCTCCACATAACCCACTGTACCTCTGTAATCATCTCCCGAAATTAGAACAAAAGCATAAAAACTGATCCCCCTTTTGTATTTGTATTATACATAATTAGTGTAGAAGAATTATTACTAATCGAAAATAAAAATCAACTTCCCTATATTGACCGGAAGAATCTCTTCGACATGTTCTGCCGTCCATCACAAATTGCCAACATGAACCAGGACCTATTCTGTACCTATAGTATGGATGTCGCCTTTGAAGAGTAATACTCTGGTAAATACTCTTCTAAAAAAGTAGTAGGCTTCGTCCAAATTGAAAACTTAGGAACTATACCAGCACCACGAGACCTGAATGAAATCCTCTCTACCTAACATTTAACAAAAACAAAATACACCAAAAAAAACCAACCAATCTCTCAAATGAAACTGACCTTTAGCAACGTCATCTGTGTTTTCAAACGCAACTTTTGGATTTCTTTTCTTCACATTGTCTATGTTATATTTATCAGAATTGACACTATAAAGAGCTCTTCTATCAGTCATCGGTTCATACATGTTTAAATCCATAGCTAGGGTTTGCTTTCCGTCGCCCTCTGGGACGTCGTAGAAACGGTTATTCGTTATCAGTGTGAATACAATTATAAGAAGGATCGGCAATATTACTTGCTAAAATAAGGAAAAAAATAGATTGTTATTAAAAAATATATTTTTATTTTGCTTCCGTACCCTAAAAGGAAAACGTAACTCTTGCAGGATCACTTTATTGTCCGTCTTTCAAAGCCATTTATGAAGATCGCGTGGACGTAGCAAGCTAAAATGAATATCAAATATTTGGGTCTACGCTCCCTTACAGCTCAGAAAATATCAAAATTCTAAATCAACGTGATCAAAGATGATAAGCATCGTTTTTGCTGTATTTTGTTTGTAATTTCCCTCATTATTAAAACCTGTGGGATATGAGTTGGATCTACAGTTATAAAAAGTGAGAATTTAAAATTTAAAAAATTCGAAAAGTGAAAATTTATAGGTATTTTATATGAAAAAAAATATATATATATATATTACAAAGTTATATTTACACTTCATTTCAAACAAAATAAGAGCATAATCCCGCAAAGTTAAGTTTGCCAACTTGTTTCCTTTTTTGTATTTGATCTACAATTCTGAAATTGGTTTCTATATCAATTCCAAACCTTAATGTGCGAGTCCGACTCGTACTTGATCTTTATTTTTTGTGAATTATTTAAACTCCTCGTCGAAAAAGTTCTAAAAGTCATAACATGTCACTTTTTGAGTGGCGGAACTCAAAGAACACAAAATATGAACACAACTTACCATAATAATGAATGATATTTTCTTCGACCATAAATATTTAAGTTGCCTCTTTAAAAGAACCAAAAGTTGTTGAGTACAAAGATGGAATCCGGTCACAATCTCCTGTTCAACTTCTGAAAATTAAAAAAAGACGTTTAACTAATCGCTTTATAAAAACCCGCAATGCCTTTTCGGCGGAAAGCGGAACAGAAGTGTAATAACAGTGGGGTCCCAGGGTCCCTCTGCCTACCCTGCCACGTGCGAGATGCAGCGCTATAAGCTAAGTATAAAAAACAACAACAATAAAAAAATATATATTTATATATTTACATAGCTGTGTAAGATATAAAATGTTTATGGTGTGTCGCTTTTGATTGTTTTTGCTTTTATTTTTTAATGGGAGGTTTATAATATATAATATTTTTTATAAATTTCATGTTACTCTTATTTAGAAAACGTATTAAAATTTGAACGTAGAAGGATTTGAACCCGCGCCTCTTGGAAACCGTCCAAGCGTTCTGACCACTAAGTCATACTAGTTATACTAGTTCTATCAAGCTACGTTTAAATTTTTAAATGCATGTTACAACTTAGTTATGTTGTTAGATTTTAATATCTTTTATCAGTTTCACGTTGTATCCCACACAGCGGGGTAGGCAGAGGGAACCTAGTGTTAAGGTAGTTCCCCACTTTCCGCCGAATTTTGAAGGCATTGCCTGTTGAGTGGCAGAACTCTACGCTGCGCTTTGCCTGGGCACCAGAGCGAAGAAATAGAGATATAAATTTAAATAAATATTTCATTTCGTCGAATGGGGATCGAACCAATGACCAGTCGCAATGGCCCCACACTTGATTAATATATAGTAGATCAAGTGTAAGATTTTTATAGGTTTTATAAATAAGTATAATAATAATAATTTTCTTTCCTAAGTGTGGAATAATCTCACAAAAAAATAAAAATGTAAAAAAAAATCATGCTATATCTTGCATAGGCAGAGGGACTTCGTTTGATGAGATCGAGGCCATTTACTACTTTCCTTTCAATTTCCGAACTCAAGTGAGAGTGGCGGAACTCAATGCCGCGCTTTACCTTGTTATCAGAGCGAGGAAAAGAAAGCAATTTATTTCGAGTGCGAATTGAACCCACAACTGTCACGTCACAGTCAGTCGTTGTGCCGCTGCCGCTATGGCCTCAGTACAATATGTATTATAAAAACCATTAGTATAATTAATTATCACCTTCAGTTTCTCCATCAACCGCGTCATCAGTAAATGTCGTGGTAATATCGCTGCATAGCCTAGAAAATAAATATATAAAAATTGAATTGATTATTTAATAAAATAAATCGGTTTCACGCTTTGTCCAGCACACAGCTGGGTAGGCAGAGGGAACCTAGCGTTAAGAAACTCCGTTCCCCACGTTCCGCCAAATTGTGAAGGCACTGCATGCTGAGTGGCGAAACTCAATGCCGCCTCCGATCACTTAATGAACAAAATATATGTTAAGAAGAAGAGAAAAAAACAACAAACATACTTTATATAATATGACAGATACATAATATATTGTTATCACATTATATACTGAATCGTTTGAAATTAAATTATATTTAAGAAGGACATATTTTCCTAACATTTAAACATTCTAAAAATAAATCTATATATAAATAAAATATTTCTTACTTCAAGAAAACTTCCTCCAGAGTAGACACACCAACACCAATTGTATTAATACCAAGCTCAGATCTCTTGGATTCCAGGAGGTTGAAAAGTTTGGGGAACTTGTCAGTGTTTTTAGCGGGCAAATTGTATGAAATGGAATTCAGTGAGGTCTCTTTGAGAGAAGCTTCTGGAATTACTGACAAGATGGCGGCGGTTAGCGCGGGCTCGTTGGGTAAGCCTATAGTTGTAAAGGAGAGACGGTAGCCACTTCCTACAACATATCAGATAAAATTATTTTATTATTGTTTATTCTCAAAAATATTATCTATGTAATAGTACATTTTTTTTAGAAGGGTAGTTATAAGTGTCCAAAAGGACAGTGATTGATTGTAAACGTGTTGTCTAGGGATTCGATGCCCTTTCGAGAAAAGATTGAATAATAGACGAAGAGAGTGAAAAAAGTGATATTTTATCATACCTATGATAAATTTCAACTTTAGGGTTTTTATGATAAACTACAACATTATGATCCTTATGAGACTAAGTGCAGCGTACTATCACTCAACATGCTACATCGAAAAATTGTCCAAATGCAGAACATAGTGTCGTAACAACATTAAATCTCTGTTTATCTTCACTTATAATATTTAACATGCCAAATAATAAAAAATGAAATTTTAGATGGCTAAACTTTTTTAACATCCTTATTTTTTAGAAATAAAAAACATACTACAAGAAAATTTATTGCGGAGAGAAACCAATATAAAAAAAAACACTAAACTGATGCGATGTCACACAGTAGCAAGTATGTGTGGGTGTAAACGCGACGGTTGTGGTTTCGACTCCCATTCGGAGGAATGGATATTTAATATTATCATTTTCTCCTCTCGCTAGCGCACCGTTGAGTTCCCCCTCGAGAATTTAGCGGTGTTTGGGAAAAATAATGTCTTAACAATAGGTTCTCTCTACCTACTCTGCTATATGCTACATAATAACAATACTCATTTAGAGGCCGGTTGTGGCGCAGCGGTACGAGGTGTGACTGCAAAACCGACTGGTTGTGGGTTCGATTCCCACTTGAGGAGATGAAATATTTACTTAAATTTATATTTCCATTTCTGCGCTCTGGTGTCGAGGTTAAGCGCGGCGTTGAGTTCCGCCACTCAACACGCAATGCCCCCAGAATTCGGCAGAAAGTGGGGAACGGAGTGTCTTAACACTAGGTTCCCTCTGCCTACTCTGCTGTGTGCGAGAAACAGCGTGAAGCCAATCAATAACAATACTCTTAATGAAATGACCTATGGCGCGCTTGAGGCGCATGGTGGAGGCGCGGCACCGCAGGCGGCCGGCCCGCAGCGCCGCCACGCGCTCGCCCAGCGCCTCCGCCTCCTCCATGAAGTGCGTGCTCAGCAGCACCGTGCGGGAAGCGCTCAGCGACTGTGGGAATAGTTCAGTTTCGTTATTTTTTTATCCAAGTGTCGAGTCGTTTCTTCGCCATTTTCTTGCTCTGGTAACAAGACAGCACACAACTTTGAGTTCTGCTACTCAACACACAAAGCCCCGATAATTCGGCGGAAAGTGGGGAGCAAGATATTCTCTTTGTATCTTGTTATAAATGGCATACAGCGTGAAGCTGAATATGTTTTGGGGGTTAATTATTGAAGCAGTTCAACTACCTAACACCCCTACTCCTCATATTTAGTCTCACAATTGAACTGTAAGGCGCGAGAGGACGGTAGTCACCAGCAACAGGTCCCACAGCTCGCGCCGGGTCTCCACGTCCAGGCCGGAGGTGGGCTCGTCCAGCACGAGCACGCGCGCGTCGCCCGCCAGCGCGCAGGCCAGCTGCAGGCGCCGCTTCATGCCGCCCGACAGGCTGCTGCTGCGCTCCTGCAGCTTGTCGCCGAGGTTCAGCTGTTCTAGAAGCTTCGTCGATGACTCCTTGGCTTTGCCGTAGGGTATGCCTTTGATCTGTCAGTAGAAATTATTTCAAAATTAAATACTTAAATCTTTACTTTACAAAATCTTTCACAGATTATTGGTTCCTTAAGGATTCAAACAGCTCTACGTTGTATGCGATCAAATAATTCAAGTTGATACTGGAATGCACCAGACTAGAAATAAGAACAGTACTCCATACGAGGCCGAACCGGGATTCTACAGGCGCTGTTTAAGAGTGTTTTCGAAATCTTGCGAGATCTCATTTGTGTCTTCAAAGAGTTGAATTGAACCGGAAAACGTCCATCCAGATTACGAGTTCTCGAGGGATACCTCAAAAGGAGACACAAATTTATTCCGGCACTTATCGTTGTTTTATCGTAAAAGACCTGCACGGCCGGAGTAACAACAACGTTCATTCTATCGTATACATAGCAATGAATGAAAAGATCTTGTGACATCATTGATATGCAGAAGAAGCAGTATAGATAAAGCAAAGTTCGATGCGAAAAGAGCGCCCAGGAGATGCTTTCTCTTCCGCCGCAGGGATTAAGATTTTATTCTTTGTGTATAACAGCGGAAACAAAAGCTCTCAGAAGTTGTTGAGTGCAGCCTTCAGGAAGGTCAAATAAAATCGCCAAATATCACTCTCTTACAAATACGTCGACAACCCCGACAACCTCGGCATGATACATAAAATTATGTTCTATTTTGTACCCAGGATAAAAAAAAAATAGTTGTTGCTCAATGACATAGTGGCATATAAGCCACTAGTTAACGCTAGTTTTTGGTATTAATTCGTTGAAGTTTGCTCATAAATTTTGCTATTACTAGCGACGTAGCTCGAGTGGGGATCGAACCCACAACCAGTCGGTTTTACAGTCATACCTCGTGCCGCTGCGCCCTATTAATTATAAAAATCCAATAAATATTAGATAAATAATATAATGTTATAAATAAGAAATCAACATCATACCATTGTAAAGAATATAACATGCTCCAAAATGGTGAGATCTTTGAAGAACAAATTGTGTTGTGGGCATAGTCCAAGATGTTTTCTCATTTCGTCTTTCTGAGTGTCCGTATCAAAACCTTCTACATACACCTTGCCTTCCGTAGGTTTTAACATACCTAGAAACAATTGAAATATATAAATTCTAAGATATTTGTTCCAACTTATGTTAAATGTGTGTTTTGGATTGTAAATGAAAATAAATGAATATTTTTTGAGCTTCTCGCTGTATCAAGCACATAACAGAGTAGACAGAGAGAATCTGGTAGCCTAATGTTAAGACACTTCGTTCCCATTAAGACACTTCTGTTCTCCACTTTTCTCCGAATTCTTGAGGCATTGCGTGTTGCATAGCCGTTACTGAACGCCGCGCTTTGCCCCATTACAAGAACGTAATGAAAACATTAAATATTTAATTTCTTCGAGTGTAAATCGAACCCACAACCTGCCTGATGACAGTCGCACGCTAGGGCCCCTGCGCAGCGACTGGTCTCAAATATGTATGTAAATCTATAAGCATACCCGTTATAATAGACATAAGTGTAGTTTTCCCAGCTCCATTGTGACCCAGTAACACTGTTATCTCCCCTTTATACACGTCCAACGACACATTGTGTAAAGCACGGTTTTTGCCAAATACCTGAAAAATAATAATTAATTTAACATATTAAACTGAAGTTTTAGCCAATTCAATGAAACAACTGTTATTTTATAACCATTTAATCGAACTAAAAAAATTATATTGATATAACATAAAAAAAAGAATTATAAAAAACAACATTACCTTAGTAACATTGACAACTTTGATTCCCACTTCAGCATCTTTAATCGGTTGGTCAAAGTACTCCGGATTGATTTCCTCTGCTTCCTCGAGCTCTTCTAATTCCTCGGACTCCTGCGGTGTCACTTTAGTCTTACCCCAGTATGCTTCCTGTATAAATTAATATTAATGCGTGAGGTAAAATTTTTTGTACCTCTTTATACGAAAATCGTATCATATAATATGAGCAATGAAATTTGTGACAGTTTTAGTATATATATAAAGGAGTGTAGAATAGTAATTTTTGTCTAAACTTGCATAAAAAAGAACATTCAATTAATAAAATAAGCTTAGCACAAACTACCATATAAAAAAAATCAGCTTCACGCTGTATCCCGCACCCAGCAGGGTGGGCAGAGAGTACCTAATGTTAAGACACTCTGTTCCCCACTTTCTGCCGAATTCTGGAGGCACTGGGTGTTAAGTGGCAGAACTCAACGCCGCTCTTTACCTCGACACCAGGGCGAAGAAATGGAAATATAAATTTTAATAAATATTTCATCTCCTAGAGTGGGGATCGAACCCACAACCAGTCGACCTTACAGTCACATATTTTGCCTCTGCGCCACGACTGACCTCTACCAAATGTTTGACAAAAAAATACTTTAATATAAAGTGACATACACATATATTGGATGTGTCAATTAGTTCTCCAGTACTTAACCTACTAGGTACTTAAAAACGTATACATGTAGTATCATATCTAAACATCAACATAAACAACCACTTGTGGGTTCGATCTTCTTCTTCTTCTCTTGAAGATGTTAATTGTTTCCATTTTCCTCTTCTGGTAAAGCGAAATGCAAAGCACAGCGGTGAGTACAGCCACTGCTTCTAATTCGGTTGAAAAGATGAAAAGAAAAGGAGCATTTTGACACCTGGCTACACTGCAGCTTGAAATAAAAAAAAAAAATAGAATTAATTACATTACAAATAAAGTTCCATGGTAGAGGTTGTCCATACGGTCCGGGCCTCACGTACGACAGATACCAGGACAACGCAAAGAATATTATTGATTGCGCTATTAGATATAAATAGCAAGACAACGCCGACATAGTACTGGCTGTGTGAGTGGACGCCATGTTGCCAAAGTTCAGGCCTAAACCTGAAAATATAATATAAAAATATAATCTGTAGTCCTCGTAAACGCAACTCTTGTCAGTCTTTGTCTTGATATTAGAACGAGGAAACAAATATAACTCATATCCTCGAGTGGGAGTCGAATCCCTAACGTGTAGTAGTGGAACAAAAATGAACTGTAAACACGATGGTTGTCTGAAGAAATTGCATTCAGATTATTTTGATTTTCCCCTTTTTCCAGATAAAGCGCGACGTTGTGTTCTGTCTTTCTCGAAATTATGAACGTCTCGTAATTGGGTTGGCGTAGTCTTTACAATTTTGCATGTATTATACATATAAATTCCTCCTGAATCTGTAGTAGACGTACGATGTAGATAAAATAATAGTTTATTTAAATCGACTAATTAGATTCTTATTAACCACTTAATATATGAACAAAAAGGAAAACAAACCAAACTGCTGCAAAGCACCCGACTCTTTCCAGAACCACTCCATAGGCATGTGGGGGAGAAGTCCACACAGCGGCAGCAGCCAGCGCGGCGCCCCCACTCCCAGCACCACACGCGTGGGTATGGACAGGAAGATATAGGAAAACACGGCTATCGTCACTGTGTATTGATCTGGAAACAATAAATTGTATTTTTAACATTTTTTGATTTAGATATTTATTAATAAATAACATTCCCCTTTACAAATGATAATTCTATACAGTTATATTCGGGTAGCGGAAACTTTTAATAATCTTTCTCATGTGGCGCAGGTTCAAATTAATTCCTAAAACTTGCGAAAGAAAGTTTAAAAATATTAGGAATAATATATATTATAAATTTATTTTCATTTTCTTGCTTTGTTTAAAAAAACTCTGGAAAATTGGGCGGTGCCTGGGGAACGATACATGCGTAATAGAATGTGTGACTTGAAAATAACAAAAAAAAAATCAAACAAACATACCATTATTCACAATATAACTGCACACAAACGCCATAGACATAATGGATATGAAGTAAAGCGCAAGCAATATCATTATTAAAATGATATTGGTGTTCTGCAGCACTGGGGTCGACGAGATGGTCAACAGGATGGCGGGCACGACCGCGAACACGAGGCAGGTGGGCGCGCAGTTCAACACGTGACTGATACTCAACATCGTGTTTGATACTCCTACCATTTTTATTAGCTCCTGAAACAATTGTTGTTTTTTTTTCATTGCGTGTTGAGTGGCAGAACTCAACGCCGCGCTTAACCTCGACACCAGAGCGAAGAAATGGAAATATAAATTTAAGTAAATATTTCATCTCCTCGAGTGGGGATCGAACCCACAACCAATCGGTTTTGCAGTCACACCTCGTGCCACTGCGCCACTACCAGCGTTTTTTTTTTGCTTCATATTTTTTTTTAATTTCCCGCTTTGACAGAGAGAATTTGAGAACTGATTGCCTTTGACAAATATCAAGGCAATCAGTTCTCAGATTTCCGCTTAATATTGGGCACAAAGCGTGTTAAGCGGCGGAACTAAACAATCAATTCATTCATTAAAAACAATTCACTCCCTAGAGTGGGGATCGAACCCACAGCTAACCTTTGTATAGACAGATGCTGTTTCACTATAAATTCAAATTCAAATAATTCGGCTTAACCGAAGTACGTGCAGTTTTCACTAGTAGTATTTTGGTAAATTTCTCCTATTATTTTATTTGGTTTACCTAAATACTTGTAGTAAAATAACTGTTTTACATAATTTGCTGAAAGTTAAAGTTTCAATGTAGGTACAGACATTGTCTTTGAAATGATAATGTCATTGGAACACAAAAGCAATTCAGTGCAATAGTTATCCACAATATTACCTGGATCCCCGTCACTCTCTCCTCCAGGAGACGCGCCATGAGGAACACGAACACCAGCAGCAGGGACAGGCTACATATTGTAGCCATCATTTCAGCAACTAATGTAGCTGTATAATCCTGGTGTGATTTTTTGTACGGGAACTCTTTTAAGACAACGTTCTAAAAATATACAATGCTTTTTAGCTTTACGCTGTATTACGCATATCATATATCAAGATAGGCAGAGGAAGTCGGGGAGCTTTGTGTTAAGACTTCGTCCCACTATCCGCGAAAATCTGGAACCATTGCGAGTTAAGTGATGGTATTCAACGCCGAACTTTGCCTCGACACCAGAGCGAAGAAATGGAAATATTAAATATTACATTTCCTCGAGTGGGAATCGAACCCACAACCTGTAGCGCTTACAGTAACACTTTTGTGGCCATGCGCCTGGCACTCTGGCCTGGCTAGAATGTATTATAAATGTATTAACTAAATATTGAAAGTTAAATTTGATTAATTTATTATTTGTTATAGTCACGCTATGCCCCGCACATATAACACGTTCCGTTACCCCACCAACCCAACCCGCCCAAAAATTTTAAATTTTCCATTGAAATGTGAAATTCCACTGTTTTATGGTTACGAAACCTACGACCAACCTTTTTACAACGAAACGCTGTGCCGCTGCGCTATTACTCCACTATAGCCTTCTTTATAGATTACTTAATAAAATACGTGTATAGAGGTGTATAAAAACATACATCATATATTTGAACCTATTCAATGTAAGTTTTTCGTAATAAATTCGTAAAAAAAGTGTATACTTCTTAGTAATTTTAACGATTTAACCAAAGATTATAATATTATTATATTATTTTATTTATAAAAGGTTACTTTATATTGTAATTAGAACAATATATATAAAGTTTTGATAATCAAATAGTATTTTATGCAAAATCTTCTGTTAAAAATAAACTCTTCATAAACTTATCCTCTAAAAATATTTTTTAAATATAAAGGTATGTTTTAATGTGACTACACTTAAAAACAATGGCTCTTTCTACTTACCTCAGGTATGTCTCGATCACCTAATATTTTTAGATATCCCGAATCAACTGCCCATTGCAACTTCATAAATGTCTCGTAAACAGTACCTGTAATAATATTAGAAAGTTTTTTTAGTTTCACGCTGTATCCCGTATATAGCACGGTTAATCTGCTATCAACATACTCCATTCTGTTCTTTACTTTCCTCGAGTGGCGAAACACAACGCCGTTTGCCTTGTTACCAAAGTAAGAAAATAAAAATATTAAATACTTCATTTCTCGGAGTGAGAATCGAATCCATAACCGTTCGTGTTTACAGTCACATATTCCTGCCAGTGCGCCATGAGGATCTCATTAAAAAGGTCGATTCATTTGAATAATATTTTACCTGTACTTATATCCCATTGTAAAATGGGTGTAAAAAGCGCCATCTTTTGGCAAGAAATGTTAACTTATAATACTTTACTATTTTAGCTTCACGCTGTATGAACTGTATGAACTATGAACCCGCGAACCTGTTATAACAATCCGTACTCAATTAGACATTTCCGTTCACTATTTTTCACCGAGTTCCGGAGGCATTATGTTGAACTTTACAAGAGCAAAGAAATAAAAATATCAAATATTTAATTTCGACGAGTGAGAATCGAACCCACAACCTTTTGCATTTACAGTCGCACACTTGTGTCAACCATTGGCCTCAAGGCTTTAAATAAAATATTTTAATATTTTATTTAAAGTTTATCTTTTTAGAACATGGCCATTTTTTATTAGAGATAATAATAATCTGTGATAGCGTCGCGATCCTATTTGATCGCTTCAGTTGCAAACCTAAACACAGAACAATGTCTAAACAAAAATAATAAATACTTACACTCGTCAGGTAAACATGATATATTATAAAAATAAAATCGAATTAAATCAGCTTCATGCTGTATCCTGCACACAGCAGAGTAGGCAGAGGGAACCTAGTGTTAAGTAAGATACATCGTTCCCCACTTTCGTCCAGTTCTGGAGGCATTGCGTGTTGAATGGCGGAACTCAACGCTGCGTTTTGCCTCGACACCAGAGTGAAGAAATGAAAATATAAATGTAAATAAACATTTTATGTCCTCGAGTGGGGATCGAACCCACAACCAGTCGAATTACAGTCACACATTGTGCCCCTGCGCCACGACTGGACTGATATATTATATCTTTTTAAATCACAATTCTAGAAATATCTCCATTAAAAAAATTAAACAAGATATATTTACCAAAACCATAATGCGGTCCAATATAAACGTCCTCAGATATATAGGAATAAGTTTTGAAATCTTCATACATGCGTATCGTATAAGTTAGCTTCGGTGGTTTCTCGTCTGACAGGTCGAGTCCCTGGAAATCGGAATGACAGAAGTAAAATCTATTCTTAACCGACTTCTGTAAAAGGAGGAGGTTATCAAATTCGATTGTATTTTTTTATGTTGGCACGTCAGAACTTTTGATTGGGTGAACCGATTTTGAGGATTTTATTTGAAAGCTTGTACTTCCCGTATGGCATTTATCGTATCGCATTTTAATGTAGTCTATTTCTGACACAATGTTATTGATGAGAAAATCGCAGTCTTATTTACAAATCCTAAATTTACATTAAGTATGTGCGCGAAAAGTGGACGCATAACTCACGCTAAACGATTTCGATGATTCTTTTTTTATTGGAAAGGATAGTTCAAGGGTAGTTTGATAAAGTTGAGGTTGATGAAGTTAGGTTCTGATTATGGGATCCATTTGAGGTCGGCTTTTTCGTTAATAAATATTTTTATTTTCTCTATAATATGTAGGTTGACCATCCTATTAGCATGTTTTTCAGCTGTGCTTTCAGCCGCGTCGCGCAAGTATCAAGATAGATAGATGGAACCTCAAAACACTCCGCTCCTCAGCCTCCTAGATTCATGGCACTGCGTTTTAAGTGACGAAACAACAATTTTACTTAAGTGATGCAAATGATAATATTTTTTTCCGTCGAATAGGGTATCGAACCTACACCTTTCTATTGACAAGCTGCACGCACTGTACCAAGATGCGTTTAACAGATTACCTAGCAATACTTTTCGTCTATTTATAACAATTATACAAACAATGACTTGATCTAATGCTGCAATATTAACATTTCTTTTTTATATTTAAAATCTGATAGCTCTACAAACATATATAAAATTTTAAAAATTAACTAGAAAATTATTTAGATAATTAGATTCGAATATGTACCTATTTATAAAAAATATATAATTGTTGGTGTAAAATCATAATTATAACTGAAATTATTAAATTAAATTATATGTGGGATACATATGATGTTCGCAGTATGGTAGGCAAAGGGAACTTAGCGTTAAGACACACCGTTCACCACTTTCTGTCGAATTTTGCCGCGACAACAAAGCGAAAATATGAAATATTTCGTTTCGTCGAGAGGGAATCGAACTCACAACTTTTACAGTCACACATTTGTGCTCCTGCGCCACAACTGGCCTAATTTTGAATAATTTCAAACAAATGTATGTTCACAGTAGAATTCGAATTTCGCAAAAGTAATGCTCAGTTAGTCGTGTGAATCGGCTTGGATGTTTTCAACCAGCTCCATTACAAGATTATTATGTAATTTATATCCTCTTTTGTGGAAATGATTTGACGCACAAAACAAGTAACATTTTTTAGGGTTCCGTACCTCAAGAGGTAAAAACGAATCCCTGTCTGTCTGTTCGTCTGGCAAGAACATTTATTTCAAGACTAGCGGCCCGCCCACGGCTTCGCCCGCTTAAAATACATGATTATTGATTTAATCAGAATTGATTGACAACTATAATAAAATAAAATAAATAAATAAATCAGCTTCACGCTGTATCCCGCACACAGCAGGGTAGGCAAAGGGAACCTAGTGTTAAGACACTCCGTTCCCCACTTTCTGCCGAATTCTGGAGGCATTGCGTGTTGAGTGGCAGAACTCAACGCCGCACTTAACCTCGACATCAGAGCGAAGAAATGGAAATATAAATTTAAGTAAATATTTCATCTCCTCGAGTGGGGATCGAACCCACAACCAGTCGGTTTTGCAGTCACACCTCGTGCCGCTGCGCCACGACTGGCCTCACACCCTATAATAGAATGACAAACAAATATAAAGACAACATACAACAACATATATAATATAGAGACAACTATAATGACTTCTAATATGATTTTTTGTTACTTTAATCTGTAATATTCTATTATGATTTTTTTACGACATTATCGTAACTTCTGTAAGAATTTTTGATTGTTTCGAACTAAAAAATATGACCAATGTCGATATTTGATATTCATAAAATATACATAAAGCTAATTATTTATTATATATATATATATATATATATATATATATATATATATTTTTGTAACATTACGTTCTTTTTACCTATGTTATGTTTTTTAAAGGTCTCTGCTTCAGAAACAGTCTTAAATGTAAAATTATTAATTTGGTTAAGGATTCATAATATTCTTTGTAAAATAACTGTAATGTTTGCATAATAACTCCTGTTTGCATATTATTAGATAAATGAATAATTGGTAAATATGTAGTTATTACAGATACACGTAGAAAGGATGTTTTTAGGCATTTTTATATAGATTTATTTCAAACGAACGAACGAACCAAAAAATCTATGTATTTACTTGATATTTCTTTGAAGATCAAATCGTTCTTTATCTCTGTGTTGAATTAATTACGATTTTAAACTTTACTGTTACGATTTATGAAGGTAATCTCTACTAACAATTCAATTTTGTTTACTTAAAATAAATAAATCAGCTTCACGCTGTATCCCGCACATAGCAGGGTAGGCAGAGGGAACCTAGTGTTAAGACACTCCGTTCCCCACTTTCTGCCGAATTCTGGAGGCATTGCTTGTTGAGTGGCAGAACTCAACGCCGCGCTTAACCTCGCCACCAGAACGAAGAAATGGAAATATAAATTTAAGTTAATATTTCATCTCCTCGAGTGGGGATCGAACCCACAACCAGTTGGTTTTACAGTCACACTTCTTGCCGCTGCGCCACGACTGGCCTTGTTTACTTTATTGTATAAAATATTGTATAATAGTGCTTCAAAAATATATATTTTTATCAACAGTCATATAATCAAGACGTTTCGAATGTCATTCTTTAGCCAGGGTCATACCAGCGCGATTTCTATATAACATTCGCTGGCAAGCTAATGCCTTGAGTTCATTCAAATGACGATAACTTTTTTTTAATGAACCGATTTTGATGAACCAAACTTTAGAACCTAAATTGAGTTAAAACAAAGCAATTGGTGAAATTTTCAAGTAAATCGGTTCAGTAGTTTCAGAGAAAAATGCGGACAACAATATGTCGACAGACAGACAGACAGACAGACAGACAGACAGACAGACAGACAGACAGACAGACAGACAAGAAATTCAAAAAAAATCTTTTTGCTTTCTATTAGTCTTTTTAAGTGTCCCTCTATCCATTTCAGTCAAAATTACTAAATGTACAGACAAAATATTTTTACTGTCTTATTATATATAGAGATCATGTGGATGTATGAAGCTGAATTCATTATCAAATATTAGGGTTCCGTACCTTTTAAGGAAAAATGGAACCCTTATAAGATTTCTTTGTTGTCCGTCCGTCTGTTTGTCTGTTTGTCAAGAGCTCTCATCTTAGGAGCGCTTGGATATAACGAATTGAAATTCAAACCATATACTCAGATCGACAGTCCCTTGATTTTCTGAAAAAAATCATATTTCTACATTCACAACTAAAAGATATCGTCATTTATATCGCAAATAACGCGTATTTCGACACTATGTATTCGAAATTTGGCAGGTAGCATCTACAAGTAGTACTAGTTCAGGAAAAAATCTGAAAACTATACAATTGTAGTTAAACCTTAAAAATATTAGCCTTATAAAGGTCGCAAAATTTGGGGGGGGGGTCGCAAAAGGGCTCTGGCATCAAGACCTCCCAGTTTTTGTACAGAATACGGAAACTTACATACAATACAAATTATGGAAATATTCCAAAAACTGATAAATAACTACAAACTTTTATATTTGTAGTGAATTTCATCCAAAATGAGAAAGTCCAGTCCTAAAATGGGTAGAGAATTCTTGGTCGACGGGTCCAAATCACACTTAGCCCGTTTCTCCTTTTTTAATTCGCCAGAGCGCTTGGAAAGTATCCAAGAGGAATATGAAATATATTTCATTTTCCTCTTCGATCGATCTTGTATTTTTATGTGGAATTATTTATTATACTCGAGTGTATCAATAACGGTTTAATATATTCTATATTACTAGATAACTAGTAGTAGTGAGGCCAGTCGTGGCGCAGCGGCAGGAGGTGTGACTGTAAAACCGACTGGTTGTGAGTTCGATTCCCATTCGAGGAGATGAAATATTTACTTAAATTTATATTTCCATTTCTTTGCTCTGGTGTCGAGGTTAAGCGCGGCGTTGAGTTCTGCCCCTCAACACGCAATGCCTCTAGAATTCGGCAGAAAGTGGGGAACGGAGTGTCTTAACACTAGGTTCCCTCTGCCTACCCTGCTGTGTGCGGGATATAGCGTGAAGCTAATTTATTTATTTATTTTACTAGATAACTAAAATGAGGCCGTCGTGGCGGCGGCGTTTGCCTATGAACGCGACGATCTTCAGTTTAATTCCCACTCGAAAAAAGAATTAAATTATTTCGTCCCTCCAATAACATGACAAAGAGCGGTGTTTTTCCACCATTTAACACGCAGTCTCGAAATGGGGTGGAAAATGGGGAGCAGTGTCTAAGTTTGGTTTTCTCTTGCTAAGCTGCTTTATGCTGCTAAATAAAAAAATACTTCACTAAAACTGAAATAAATAAAAATTAGGGACAGAGACCTCAACTACAGTATAAGAAGACGTCAAATGTGATATGGGAAAATTAAAAAAATATATATTTCCTATTATACTATACTTAACTAAAGTTATATCCAATTTTTATATGAGGTACCTTAGGTACAACTATATATTATCTTTATTATCTCAAATATTGTATGTGCGACGTGATTTTTCTACTGTTTTATAATCGTTGTAGATAAATGCAATGCAACTGGCTTATTTCTGTCATAGTTTGCTATAAAATTCATTCCTTTCTGATCCAAATATGTCAATATTATTAGAATAACGATTTTGTAAATTGAGTTTTATTTAAATTCAAATAGTTTAAGCAAATATATAAAAAATAAAATAGATGTATGGCCTTCATATTGCAATAAACAACTTTGTAAGTAGGTGCATATCACTTTGATAACATTATATTATAATGACGTAACGCATGTAACAAATAAATTTAATTCCGGCGTTGAGTTCCGCTACTCAACACGCAGTGCCTCTAGAATTCAGCGGGAAGTGGGGAACGGAAGTGTCTTAACACAGCTGCTGCCCAGTTCTCCTCTGCCTACCCTACCGTGAGCGGGATACAGCGTGAAGGTATACAAATAATAATAATAATAATAAAAATAATTTGAATATAATATTGCAGAGCTGGATGTACCCGCTGCTGTCAGTACGTCAGCTATTGGAAAGCGCACTTCATTGTTTGTAGTTGAAGGTCGGTTACAATGAAACGCCAATTGTGTTGATATCACGAGATTACATTTACATATTTTGTATATATTCAAAACTATATCAACGATGTTGTTTTATATGAAGCTGTTATAAAATTAGATTTAAGTCCGTGTACTTTTCCTTCTAGAATTATAAATTTTAAAATGCTCACTCCCGTAGAAATTTTGTTAATCAAATAATTCCTAACTAACCGTGTAAAATCAATAAACTCAAGAGTAGGTGGATACTTCGTTTCATATATATTATACAATATGTTCAAAAAATGCATTATTAAAAATTATAGGTCTTACATGTTGACACATTTACATGTTATGTGCATTATCTGAGTCATGAGAAAATAATATATGAGAACTGTCGATCTAACTAAACACAATTTAATGATTTTTTTAAACATTTTTTAAAGTGTTATTCCACACTTAGGAAAGAAAAATATTTATTTAGAAAACGTATAAAAATTTGAACGTAGCGGGACTCGGACCCGCGCCTCCTGGAAACCAACCAGGCGCTCTGACCCCTAAGCCATACGTCCCAAAATCTCCCTACAGAGATACTAACAACATATTAAGTTGTAACAAGCGTATAAAAAATTCGACGTAGTTTGATGAGAACGTATGGCTTAGTGGTCAGAGCGCCTGGTCGGTTTCCAGGAGGCGCGGGTTCGAGTCCCACTACGTTCAAATTTTTATACGTTTTCTAAATAAGTACAATTTAATGATGTTTTCAAGTGACGTGCCGCATCCAGCATGACACTATGATGACTGCATATAAACTAATATTTACATTGTTTACGAATATGGAATAAAAAATAAAATAATGTAAGCATATTTATTCCCACGAACATTTCCTTATATTTTGACTTACAAAATGTTACAGGGGAAAAAATATTTAATGCGGAAGTTATTTCTAAATGGGGTTGCGATGGCGCCTTGGCGTCTGGGTCAAAATAATCGTTACAGCTACTCTCGCCAAAGGAAATCGTAACTATACAACAGTCTGTTTAAATCAGGGGTTCCCAACCTTTTCTTGATCAAGGACCACTTTTTTATCATTCTTGGTAGCAGGGACCACTATGTAGGTATAAGTCAATCAGACAGTGTCATAATCGTGTGACTGTATACGCGACGGTTGTAGGTTCGATTCGCAATATATCGTTCGCGGACCATATTTAGGCCTCTGCGGACCACTGGTGGTCCGCGGACCACTGGTTGGGAACCACTGGTTTAAATGAACAAAAATATTGACTTAGGATTTACTCGAAACCAACCAGGAAAATAAAAATTATTAATCAATTATTAAGTATATATGTCTTATAAAAAATATGTTATTATGCTGGAAACAAAATGCTTAAATATTACCAAAATATAATATTAAAATTAAATCTTTGTCTAATAAAAACAAACAAGTTAAAATCCGTGTTGAATTTTAGAGTGCCCTTCAAACCTATGATTAATTTTATCATTTACTATTATTACTTTACGTGAATACGCCGTATAATATATAATCAATAATTACGATGTAGCATAACGTTGTTGTGTGTAATTTTCTGCATCTATCTATATATAAGTTTAAATTTTTTTAATTCCGTACAAAGTCTTTTAATTTATTTTAAAATCAGCTTCACGCTGTATCTCGCACACAGCAGGGTAGGCAAATTGAACCTAGTGTTAAGATACTCCGTTTCCCGAATTCTGGAGGCTTTGCGTGCTGAATGGCGGAACTCAATGCCGCGGTATATGAGTTGGTTGGTTGGTTGGTTGTTGGTAGAAAATTTCCAGCAGTCCTCTCTATTGAAATTAGGATGTTTTTGTATTTCAATAGCCTCGCGGCTCATTCTAGAAATGTATCTGTTTTTTTTTTAGCGAGGATTTGGGGTTTACTAAACCTAATGTAGTGGTTGAGTTTATCCACAGTTTGCTTACACACAGCTTCGATACATGCCTATTCTTGATATTGGAGATGTCCTTCACCCTAACACCGATGCTTCTCTTTGTTTGACCGATATATAATAAGCACAGTCACAATCTAGTGTATACACCTGCACTCTGTAAAAGAATATTACTTTTCACTAGTCTCAAGAATTGGCTCACTTTCTTGTTAGGCTTGAATATGGTTTTTATGGAAGCTCTTCTTAAGATGTTGCCAATCTTGTTTGTAACCCCCTTTACATATAGTAGAAATGCTGGCTGGCTCTACTGTGGGTGGCTTGTTGGCCTTCTGACAGCGCTGGCAGGGAACTGGCAGCTTGTTCTGATTAAGGGTAGTCTTTACCCGGCGAAGCTCGTTGCCCAGGTGTTCAGCGTTGCAGAGGTGGTATACGTTTTTGCACCGTAATGTAAAACACCATAATTATTTTTCAATCGATTTCTAAATAAAAGAGGCATATTAATATAAAACATTTAGTACGACTAAATGTGTTAAAAAAGAAACATTTATACTTTTGAATGTATAGATATAATCGTCTTCAAAATAAGAACACGAAAGTAATTTAGATAAGTAAGCAATAATAATTCTGTAGTTCGAGCTGGAAAAGTAGTAAAGGTAAACACTATAGGTACATACCTGTAGTTGATAAGTTTTCTGCTAACAGATAAACATACAGTTCGTATGAAAGAATGTTATGACGTCTAGTCGAATTTCAAGTTACCGCATTGTAATTCAAGTATTATACTATAGCTTACAAGTACGCAAGAGTATTAGCCGGCAGTCGTTTGGTCAAAAATTGAATAATATATGAATTTAGATGAAATAGATAAAATGTGGGTAATGTCCTAGATGTATATAATATCTAATTTTACGTAACCAGATCACAGTTATGTCTATATTTTTTCGGTTTTTTCCTAGTGTCAAGACACTCTGTTCTCCAGCTTTCATATGAATTTAATCAATTGCATGTTGAGTAGAGGAACTCAACGCCTTACAAGTTTTGTATTACCAGAGCGTTTAATTGTTAAGGAAAGAGGAAATTAAATATTTATTTAAAGAAAGAGGAAAGATAGAAAGACGAAATTAAATATTTATTTAAATTTATATGTCCGTTTCTTCGCTCTGGTTTCAAGGCAAAGCGCGACGTTGAGTTCCGCCACTCAACACGCAATGTTGATTCAGCGGAATGTGGGGAACGGTGTGTCTTAACACTAGGTTCCCTACACCTCCCCTGCTGTGTGCGGGATACAGGGTGAAACAGATTTATTTTTGATTTGATTTTATTTTTAATAAAACATATATCGTGATTTTTAAACATTTTTAAAGTGTTATTCCACACTTAGGAAAGACAAATACTTATTTAGAAAACGTATAAAAATTTGAACGCAACGGGATGCTAACAACATAAATAAGTTGTAATAAGCGTATAAAAATTTCGACGTAGCTTGGCAAGAACGCATGGCTTAGTGGTCAGAGCGCCTGGTCGGTTTCCAGGAGGCACGGGTTCGAGTCCCGCTGCGTTCAAATTTTTATACGTTTCCTAAATAAGTATATATCGTGATGATGGCTGGTGATTTCAACCGCGGCTTGAATTGCACAATTATAGTCATTTTATCGTTTTCCGTTATGTAGAAAAACGCACAAACATAAATCACTATTTTCAGGATATAATATAATTACAAATAATTGATACTCGCGATTTCAATATATGCAGCATGCATCGTTCTTTTCGCCCATTAGATGAAGTCGCATTAAAAACGGTTTTAATGTGACTTTTATATATAATAATAAAATGAAATGAGGCCAGTCGTGGCGCAGCGGCACAAAATGTGACTGTAAAACCGACTGGTTTTGGGTTCGATCCCCACTCGAGATGAAATATTTACTTAAATTTATATTTCCAATTCTTCGCTCTGGGGTCGAGGCAAAGCGCGGCGTTGTGTTCTGCCACTCAACACGCAATGTCTCCAGAATCCGGCAGAAAGTGGGGAACGGAGTGTCTTAACACACGGTACCCCCTGCCTAACCTGCTGTGTGCGGGATACAGCGTGAAGCTGATTTATTTTTTATTTAAAAATGAAAAAAATAAAATCTAAAATAATAAAAAGGTAAACAATATGCATTATTTAAGCAAATCGTTTATAGAACAATTCTACAGTGACTATATACTTAAATGTTTTCATTTATTCAAGAAAAGCATAACACATTACTCATACAAGTCATACATACACCCAACAATCACAAGCATACCATCCATACCTATATTATAAATTCGAAAGTAACTCTGTCTGTCTGTCTGTCTGTCTGTCTGTGACGCAATCAGGGCCAAACCGCTAATTCAATTGTGATAAAATACTCATATAGAGATACTTGAGGGTCTTCGGATGAACATAGGTTACTTTTTTTTCTCATATTTGTAATATTGTCGATATATACTAATATATTAAAATACTTTTTAATTTGACAGGCAATTTATTCCGCCATGTTAATAACAACCGACCGTTGCTAAGCAACGGTTTGCAAAATTTATTTGTTGTTATAAGAAAATGTCACCCAAAATGAGCTTGCTTAACGCATACATGGCGTGCGCCGACTCAACCTTATGAGATACATAAAAATAATGTTTTACAAAAATATTGTTCTTTAAATAATGTTTAAAAAAGTCCGTGATACATATACCATGTTTATCTCTGAAGGTTGAGCAAAGTAACACAGTAAAAACAAATAACTATTTTAATTAATTTACTTTACATTTATCGGGTTTTTGTTGTATGTATTTTCTACAATTTGATATTGATCCTTATGAAAATCAGTAAAATCCATCACTGAAAGTCCAATAAAAATTAGTTTAGTTATTCTGGATATTAGACAGAGACAAAAATATATAAAAAAAAAAATTAAATTAGCTTCACGCTGTATCCCGCACACAGCAGGGTAGGCAGAGGGAACCTAGTGTTAAGACACTGCGCTCCCCACTTTCTGCCGGATTTTGGAGGCATTGCGTGTTGAGTGGCAGAACTCAACGCCGCGCTTAACCTCGACACCAGAGCGAAGAAATGGAAATATAAATTTAAGTAAATATTTCATCTCCTCGAGTGGGGATCGAACCCACAACCAGTCGGTTTTGCAGTCACACCTCGTGCCGCTGCGCCACGACCGGCCTCAATATATATATATATATATATATATATATATATATATATATATATATATATATATATATATATATATATATATATATATTATTGTATTTGTAAATAACCACATGTAATTGCAAAAACATAGCACAAACCATTTAATTTTAATTCTTTTAAATATTTATTTTACTTTGATAATATTAATAATGTATTTTGTTTAGCTTTTTTATTAATATTTAACTATGGTTACGTTTACTTATATTTTTTTTCATTAAAATTAGTTAGATTCAAAAACAATTTCCTAAATATATCTAATATGCATTCGTAAAGATTAAGCGGGCGAAGCCGCGTCCGGGTCCGCTAGTATTATTATACAATACATAATATGGAACAGAGGATGTAAGACAATATATGGTTGTAGTACCAATATTACAAGTGAACATATTGTTCATTTAAATGCAGTAATATTGTAAACTTGTAGTTCAATCTTCTTTTTGTCCATTCTTACGTGTGATAGAGTCACGTCGCCAGCAATGGGCAGACTCGACCGGATCATTACCACCCCCGGCATTTCAAATCGGCGTTAAGTAGTGGCTTTATGCCACTGCGTTTCGCATCAGGTAATGCCGGGCTCCGGCGCCCAACACACCTTAAAGGTAGGCACCTGTAGCTCCTCTGGTGTTGCGCGGGGTCGTGGGCGGCGGTGATCACTTACCATCGGGTGACCCGACCGCTCGTTTGCCTTGTCTTTTCCATAAAAAAAAAGTATTTTTCTTTCCTAAGTGTGGATTAACATTTTAAAAATGTTTAAAAAATAGCTATATGCTATTATTTACTACATTACTTCAATGCAACCCACTATGCCTTTGGTCAGAGTTGTCTGACACACGGACACTTTAAAATACACAAAATTTAGTCACTTCTATTTAACCATGTGGTGCAAAGCAGGCGAAAACTCATTTAGATATATATCAGTAGTGCTTGGTTTATTTAAAATGGTACTTCTTGAAAAACATAGAAGAAATAAAAATAGTACACTATTTTTCAAACATCAAAGAATTTTTTTGCCGATGTTGTTTGAAAATATCCTACACACTAAGGTTTCAACAAAAATAAAGTTATCTTTACCTTAAATATTACAACAGCTACACCATGAGGCGGTTTTTGCAACATTGATGTATTCTGCAAGGGCTTAATTGAAGGTTTTGCATTGGCTGTAATGTTAAACAAACAGTAAGTAATGCTTCAGAAAAAAATATATATTATAAATACTTTTTTTTTACTTCATGGTATATTCTATATATAAGAAGGTAGAAAGAGGGGGGACCTTGGATTAAAATACACCATTTCCTTCGCATCATTTAATTTTTGAGATGTGTCTCATTGTCATTTTCTTTTTACCAGAGTAAGGAAATAATAACATTTCATTCCCCCAATTCTCATAATATTTACAGTCAGGTCTCCATTTTCCAATATATTCTGGAGCATTGCATGTTGGGAAGCCAAACTCAACACTATGCTCTGCCTTAACACTAGAGTAATGAAAATGAAAATATTAAATATTTCATTGCCTCCAGTGGGAATCAAACTGACAAGCAGTAGGGTCTACAGTCACACACTTGTACCCCTGTGCCACGACTGACCTTCTCCTCCTGAATCTATTATATTCTATAACATGAAGGTAGAAATAACACTAACATAGTACAAATATTTTAAATATACTTTTGATTTATTATAACTCACCTACAAATGTATTAGGAGGTGGATGTAATACATAGTAATTTTCAACCAATTTCATAAGCCGATTTGTAAAATCTGTTTCTGGGGTATAGTAAATCTCCACAGGATTGGATACAGAGTTAATTTCAACTGATTCCTAAAATATAGATAGACACTATAAGTAGGAAATATTTTAAAATCATTTTAAGCAATTATCTAACAATTATTTAAAATTTATATTAGTCCTGAAAAAGATAACTTCAGTACTGCTTTTAAACTTGCCAAGTTCTACTAGAAATTTGGTTCCATCTATTTAGAACAAGAAAAACAAAAGAGTTCAAAAAACACAATATCTGTACTTACAGTTTGTTGAATGCTGTCATTATAAGTATTAACAGGTGGTATGCTAGCTATTTGATCTTTAAATAAATAATATAATATGAATAAAAGGATTGGAGCTATAATTTCGACTGGTGTGTGGATAAATCGTCTCATACGGACGATGAGATGTTTCCACATAAGAACTTTTAAAACTCCCTTCATTATATTTTTTTGCAGTTGGACACATCAAGTAAAAATGTACTTTAAATTCAATTATCTACTTCACTCCCGTTTTAAAATAATTAACAAATACAGTGGAAACAGTTTCATTGTTAGCATATAAAAAAATTCACAAACATTACACAGAATGTAAACTGTGTATCAGTAAATAATTATTTTGTTTATTATAATTTATTTTGTAGTCATTTTCAAAGATTTTAGATATTATTTAAGTTTGAAGTATTGATAGTTAACGAAAAAGGCACTATGATAATCGAAATAACATAATAGACATTATTTTAAAAGTTTTTTCTGAAATATTATACAGAATAATACAAATCTGACGTCTTGACCAAGCAACTGAGTCTTGACAATTGACATTAGTCACTTACACTAACAGAATACATATACAAATGTTTTAGATTTACACGAGTTCGATTATCGAGTTAAATTAATCGATTCTTTTTAAAAAAATATCGAATGAATACGAATATAGAAAACAGTTTTTCCAGGACAGTATTTATCACCTGTTGTTTTATGTTATACAAGTGATCGGCTCGTGGCTTCACCCGCTAAAACTTCACAATTTATTAACTAATCTGTTTCACTTTCATGTGTGTCATGTTCTACATTTTCATTTTACGAAGTTAATATCCATACATTGAAATCTAAGGGTTCAGCCAATACAATAACTACTTTATATTGAGATAACATTTTTATTTATAATCTGTATTAAATAAATAAATGAAACACTACACGAATATAATTCTAAATAATAGGTTCCGCAATGACATACCATTCTCATGACCTATGGTATTTTTTTATGTTCAACTGACTTTTCGTTATATTATAAACTTTTGATCAAATTTAAATTATTTTAAATAGTTCTATATTCAAATAGACTTGTCAACTTGCGCTACAAATAGAAAATTTAAATTGAATGGAATAAAAAAACATGTTGCTATGACCGGCTCGAAAGTAATAGTTGCTCTTTTCAATATAAAGGTTACAATTTCATTGTTTAACTAGCGGCCCACTCGCGGCTTCGCCCGCATACCACCTAAAATACTTTTATTATGCTGCGTTTGCCAACAGATTGATACATTCAATCAAGAACCCTACGTAGCTGTATGATACGACGTCATCGGCGAGAAGGGCGCCCCCCGCGGTACTTGAGATTAGCCTTGCGGCCGTAAACAGGACGTTGAATTATTTTAATTTTACATTTTCTCGAAAAGTATTTTTTTTATGGAAAAGGATAAGGCAAACGAGCGTTCGGGTCACCTGATGGTAAGTGATTACCGCCGCCCACGACCTCGTGCAACACCAGAGGAGCTACAGGTGCGTTGCCGGCCTTAGCGCGAAACTGGCATGAGGCATGGCCGGAGTTTGGAGACTCAGGGAGGGATTCTCCAGCACCGGAGGTGCTCGTACACTCCTGGGGTTGTTTCTCTTTGAGTGCCGCTATCATATTCCAGGGAGGGGTGGGTAGTATACGTCCAAATTACATGCTATAAAAGTCAAATATAATCTTCGTAAAATTTCTTTAAAGATGAAATACCTTAATAGTTTCAATATACAGTGTTTTTGTCATCACCACTTTAAATAAAACCACAGTTTTAACTATTTTATAAAAACCTAATACAATTAAAACTAAAGATATTTTTCCAAAAATTAAAAAGTTATTTTTTCAAACAAAATAATTAATAAAATTATCAGTTTAAAATGATGACAAACTTATCAAAGCGATAACGCGGCACACCCCTCATTCACGAAATCAAGTCGTAGGTAATGGCAGCGATGTTGAATTGCGTAAAATAGAACGAGAGATATCCCTTTCTCGTTCTAATATTGTTTACGTGAATGAAAAGTTGCATATCGGAAACGCTTAGTAGTATTTTTGTAGTACTATGTGTTTACGTTATTCGTATCTATGCGTAACTGCGTCACACGAAATACAGGTATGGATAAACATCGTGAAATGAAAAAAAAATCCTACGTCCAAACTGTTGAGGTATCTTGATTAATTTCTTTAGGTATGGGTTTGAAATATTTTATCCTTTATGCTGTTCCCGTAAAAGGAGTGCTGACGCTTCCTGTATATAATTATCTTTTGTTTTATTAGCAATTATTTCTAAATTAAAATTCCACTGGCTCTTGGAATGTATATTTATACCTAAAACACAATTGGTTGCCACATTGAGTGTTTTTTGTTTTTTGCCATCTATCTATGTGAGGCCAGTCGTGGCGCAGCGGCACGAAGTGTGATTGTAAAACCGACTGGTTGTGGGTTCGATCCCCACTCGAGAA
The DNA here is from genome assembly GCA_021202915.1 of Heliconius himera. Lineage (NCBI taxonomy): Eukaryota > Metazoa > Arthropoda > Insecta > Lepidoptera > Nymphalidae > Heliconius > Heliconius himera. The sequence goes on from JAJHJA010000580.1 coordinate 161,617, forward strand.
GATGAAATATTTACTTAAATTTATATTTCCATTTCTTCGCTCTGGTGTCGAGGCTAAGCGCGGCGTTGAGTTCTACCACTCAACACGCAATGCCTCCAGAAAGGGGAACGGAGTGTCTCAACACTAGGTTCCCTCTGCCTACCCTGCCGTGTGCGGGATACAGCGTGAAGCTGATTTATTTTTATTATTTTATCTAAATATGAATCTAAATAAAATAAATACATAATTTAAATTCAATATTAGGGTTTAAACTTAAACCTAGGAAATGAGAAAGAGAAAATGGGATACTGCACTATACCATAGAGATCATAACAAAAGCATTAAGTCAGTCAGTCAGTGCCAATATACCTTCCTGGATTGTATGAAGGCAATAAGTCTTAATGTCAAAATATAAATAGCGGAGCTAGTCACTCTGTCCAACGCTAGATTAATGTGGTCGCAAATCGGGACGAAAATTTTTCAAAAAGAAAAGTTCAAAGAGGATAAATAAAAATAAATTTATATTTAAAATGATATATTAAAATTTTATGAGGCCAGTCGTGGCGCAGCAGCACGAAGTGTGACTGAAAAACCGACGAGGAAATTAAATATTTATTTAAATTTATATTTTATATTATTTGCTTTGGTGTCGCACAACACGGGGGAAAGGAGTGTCTTGACGCTAGATTCCCTAAGCTGATTTGTGTAAAGTTCGATAATTTAGACAATTCAAATATTCTAAGCCAATATTCTCAACTACATTTTTTCATAACTTTGATTTGAAATTTCGTAAAAAAAGTCTGATTATTATAGACTTACTTTTTTTTCACATAACATGACGTTTAGACCGTTGATAATAGTTTTATTTTTAAAAAATATTAACATATAAAACAAATTGTTTAAGTCAAAAGAAAGTTGAATAATTCATCTCCATTTTATATCACTCATATAGCAGGGTAGGTTTTGAGTATTGGAAATAAAGCCACGCTTTGTTTCCAGGGCGACGAAATAAAAATAATTCATTTCTCCAAATGAGAAGCGAACCCACAACCTTCGTTCTTACAGATGAACATTATTCCACTGTGCCATGATGATCTTATAAACATAGTAAGTACTACATTATTATTGTCGCTTTTATCACTGATACTCATAATTGATAAGCTTATATCAAGTATGAGTATCAGTGATAAAAGCTTATATCTAATACATACTCACATCAGCCAATTATATTGAACAATTAAATAGGTTGAAATAAACACCATATAGTGTCGTATTTAACATAACTTTTAATAAATATTATTTAATTTAACATAAAAACGAAGATTTCTTTAGTCACCAAAATAGAAAATATAAATCATTTTTATATATAATAACATAAAACAAAATTATATATAAATATTTTTCTCCTTTATTTATGTACAAATATCACAAATTTATATTATATTTATAACATGTCATATTTTCGATCTGTAAGGGAGTAGTCTCCATTGCGATTGAATCATTTCTTTGTTGTTTTCTATTGCTGACAATTTCGTTTCGTCTGAAAAGTTAAATTATTTTAGTATTAATTATTTTTTCTCCCTCTCTCTCTCTCTCTCTGAATTCCGCATATAGCAGGGTATGTAAAGGAAACCAAATGTCAACTCTTTTGCATACATTGCATGTCGAGTAGCGGAACTCAGGCGAGCGAGGAAATGAAAATAATTTATTCCCCAAGTGGAAATCGAACCCACAACCATCTTGTTCATTCAGATGCTGACTGATTTTTATATGAGAATGTTGTTAAGACTAGTGCTAATTTTATTTTTGTAGCTTAACTAAAAAGACATTCTATTGTTATTAAGCTTTTTAACTTGTCGTTAAAGTTTGGTTTCCTCTATATTCAACTAATACAAACTTCTTTATTTTACGTAGCATTGTCTATGTAAATGTTTCTATGACACGCCTAAAAACCATAATCAAAGAACCACACCTTACAATTTCCTTTATACATACCTCTATCTAATATAAAATGCTGTACGAGCCTGATGAAGGCGCGCGTCGGTACCGCCATATTGACGTAGGGGTAACTCGCGCCCGTCTCGGTCTTGGCATTGCTTACTATTGTGGCTAGAACTTCTGCTTTTAATTCCTTTGTTATTCGATATATCGGACCGCCGCTGGTGGGGCAATAATTATTAATATTATTCATTTATACCTTGTTTTAAAGTTTACACTGTATTCCTTATATATCAGAGTAGATAAAGGGGACCTGGGAACCTATTAAAACATATTCCCACTTTTCGCAGATGTTCTGGAGGCATAGTGTGGAATGGCGGAACTCAACGTCTTGTTTACCAGAGCGAGAAAAATTAAAATATTAAATATTTAATTTCCTCGAGTGGCCTCTAGCTTTGTAATAAAAATAGATATTTTGTTAGGCGACAAACGGGAAAAAAATAGTAATTACATTTTTTTACGGTTTATGGTTCAAATTGAGCTGAACATGACTCTTAAAAACATGTATGGTTTATGCCACACGATTCTTTTCTTTACTTTCAAGCAAAACCACAAGTTCACAAATTTCTCGCGTTTGACTGAACCGATTTCAATACGGTTTTCGAAAAAGTATTTCCGACTTCAATAAAAAACCAGTCCTTTTTTCCAAAAATATATTTTTTAAAATTAAGTGTGCAATAACAGCATTTAATTCTATTTCAATCATATTTGTCCTACCGGCTACAACTTACAAGAAACTTTACCTGAATCCCGATTGCACACAACAGGAGGTTTGTATCATGGAAGGCGACACACTGTTTATGTGTCCACTTGTAACCGTTGGTTTTAGATCTTCTAGATTGTTCTCATTGAAATATGGATATCCAGCTGCTAGGACCGGTTCACCTGTTTAATATTAATAAAATGTTCATTTATGGATTTATATATAAACAGGTTCACGCTGTATCCCGCACACAGCAGGGCAGGCAGAGGGAACATGGTGTTAAGACACTCCGTTCCTTTCTTTCTGCCGAATTCTGGAGGCATTGCGTGTTGAGTGGCAGAATTCAACGCCGCGCTTTATCTCGACACCAGAGCGAAGAAATGGAAATATAAATTTAAGTAAATATTTCATCTCCTCGAGTGGGGATCGAACCCACAACTGGCCTCTATATATTTGGAAATATATTAAAAATACAAAAACAGATAGAAATAGAGAATTGTGACGTGTAAATTAACGTATATGACGACAAATATTGATAGTGAAAGAAAAATAATATCTTCACATCTTCTATATTTTTACAAAAATACAAATCGAGAGTTAAATCCAGTTTAATTGTAGGGGAGACGTTTTTAGGGTTCCGTAGCGTAATATCAAAATGCGGAACCTGTCTGTCTGTGACGTACAGTCACCGCCACATTTATATGAAAAGGCAAAAAATCAGTAATAGTTACTATTAGCTAGTAGTAATGACAAAGTTGAATTATCTCTTGTAATCAATGTCAGTACCGCACTTGAGACAAATGTTTATGTGGAATTTCAATAACATATTGATATTAAGTGCGTGATTAATAACTGACGATTCAACTTTAAAATATATGTAAATAATACATATACTCTCAAGACAAATTATCAATCTTTATATTTTGTTTAGCTTCACACTATATATCGCACACAGCAGGGTAGGTAGAGGGAACCCAGTGTTAAGACACTACGTTCTCTTTTTTAGCCGAATTCTGGAAGCATTGCGCGTAGAATGGCGGAACTCAATGCCGCGCTTTGCCTCGGCACTAAAGCGAAGAAATTAAAAAAATATTATGTATTTTATTTTTTTGGTCAGAATCGAACTCACAACCAGCCGCGTTTACAGTCACACGCTAGTGGTCCTGCGCCACGACCGGCCACATCTTGTCTAGTTTTTATAATAATAATAAAATATTAGTCCTTTAAAGAAAACTATAGAGGCCAGTCGTGGCGCAGGGTTACAAAGTGTGACTGTAAAACCGACTGGTTGTGGGTTCGATCCCCACTCGAGGAGATAAAATATTTATTTAAATTTGTATTTCCATTTCTTCGCTTTGGTGTCGAGGGTAAGCGCAGCGTAAGTTGAGTTCTGCCACTCAACACACAATGCCTCCAGAATTCGGGAGAAAGTGGGGAACGGAGTGTCTTAACACTAGGTTCCCTCTGCCTACCCTGCTGTGTGCGGGATACAGCGTGAAGCTGATTTCATTTTTTAATTTGATTTTAGATATTTATAACATGTTTAGTATGTAAATAATAATAAAAAAAAAAATCGGCTACTATGTAATTTTTTATGCCATTGGGTAAGCTATATCTTCTTATAACATATATATTTCATTGAACACATCAAAAATAAGCAAACCCAAAACCCCCTGCCCCCCCTACAGTGCTTACGTAATACTTGAACGGCCCCTTATATCAATTTCATAAATTGTAGAAAAGATAACCTTTTTCAGCAGGATCCTCAGCGAACACGGCGGGTGTCAAGTTGGTCCAGTATTCGGGATTGGTGAACAGCAACGCGAGGTCGTACGCTTTGTCATCTTTAGTTTTATATTTCACTATCGCTGTTTCCTTTTTGTTTTGACAATATAATGATATTTTATAGGACGCGTGCTGGAATTGGTTTTGAAATACATATTATTAGTTTTGTTAGAGTTTTGGCTAAGTATTAGTAATTGTTACAAATGTAAAGGCCGTCGTGGCGATCAGCTAAGCTGACTCCGTATATCCTACGAAGAGATCGCATCTCCACGACATGCATCTTTCTTTCATTCTTTTTCTGTAATACCCCCGTTTCGCTGCCGTATAACAGCGTTGGTACCAACACTGCATTGTGTACGACCAAACGCGCAGCTGTGCTGACGTTTCGCCGTCTCATCAAAGCAGCTAAGGCTCCGTTAACCTTGTTAATAATATATAAAAGCAATACGCTTCCGATTTCTGAAAATGAGTAATATTAAATATTGCGAGTAGCTACATGTTTGACGACGTGCGCGCAGGTGAGCACGTGTCCGCCGCCGAGGTACAGGCCGGCGCCCCACGCCGCGCCGCACCGCACCAGCAGCGTCGTGCGGTCGATCGTTTCTGTACACGACGACATTGTATATTTAAATCTTTCTATTTGTTTGTTAAAATACTAATTAATTATTTTGTTCGTGATGTTCTATAGTGAATTATTTACTTTTATTGAAATGTGTGAAGTTTTTAAGATAACAGGATTTAAATCGCCTCTTATAAACCCTCTTAGAGACTATTTAAAGTTTTCTTTAAAAGTATTTCTCTTTTCTAGGTGTAGTATAACATTTTAAAAATTTTAAATATAGTAAATTATTTATTTGGCTATATAAGTATATTAAGTATTTAAAAATTTAAAAATAAAAACAGTATAGTTCAATCTCGATCCTAATCACAAACACTAATATATAGTGAGAGGCGATATTAGCGATTTATTACTATTTTTCAAACATTATTATATGTTTGACGGAATACAATGTCAGTAAATCAAATATCTAGATTTGATTATATTATGACAAGCCAGACTTTCTTTATTTTGTAAAATGAGATGACCCATTGCCAGACACAGACCACACAGCATGGTTTTAACCCCCTGCAAAACACCTCTAAACTCTTATAAATTAGAAGCACCTACGAATCTAATATAATAAAATGTAAAAAAAATATTTGCTCCTAATATGTTCGTAGGCGTTTATAGCTTACAATATTTGGGAGTTATAACCAAAGTGAGTTAAGTTTTTGGCAATGGACATGATCATTATTCATTACTTTCATTTTATTCCTAAAAAAGGTAAAAAAATTGAGCTTCTTAATTTTTTTTTTTTCAATGACATAATTTTATTTATTTAAATTCTAATATTTATGAAGAAAATGATTTCGTCCATATAATTTCATGTTACCCAGCAGTTTGGCGTAGAGCGGCGTGGGCGGCGCGCGCGGCGGGTGCGGCGGCGGCACGCGCAGCTTGGCCGCCAGCACGGCGCGCAGCGGCGCCGCCAGCGACAGCCCCACCCACTCGCCGCGCCACCACGACACGCTGCACACTATCGTTGCCACTAGCTCCTTACTGAAAAAAATATTTATAATCATTTACTTTATTTAGAAAATTATTTTTTATAATACAATATGACCGTAGCGGGATTAGAACCCACACCTCTTGAAATTGTGGCGGCACAGCGTGCGAATGTGAATGCGATGGTTGTGGTTAAGTTATTAGTAGTTAGTATTTCTTAAATATTAGGTTATTTCTTAAATATTAGGAAAGCAGAGAACAGTGTCTTAGTTTTTTTAGCTTCATGCTGCATTATAAGTTTCAATAATTTATTTCTAACATGTATAATTTATTATTTTTCTGAAATGTTTATTTTTAAATAGTTTATTTTTTATGATTTCGTAAACTGTATTTACCACAGGTATTATGCAATCAAAATTGACTTCCTTTTTATTGTCTATTATAATATAATCTACATGTATTAATTGTATCAAATGTTACTGAGTTTCATAATAATAAATACATAAACAAAATAAGAACTCACGTAGGCCCCTCAGTGAAGACAGGCCCGCCCTCAGAGCCCAAGGCAGTAGCGGCATCGGTGAGTAGAAGTGACGGCCTCTTCCCGACCACCCCGCAGACCGCGCCACGAGTTACTGCGTTCAAGAAAACCTGTAATATAATAATTTTTGATTACGAAAAAGGTGCGACTAAAATAGAAAAGTAGCTTTGAGACTTCTATTATGGTTAATTCTATATAAATGTTTAGCAGCTTCACGCGGTAACTCGCATATAGCAGAGTAGGCATAGAGGCCTTAGTGTTATGACACTTCGTTTCTTATACCTATATACGTATCAGTATTTTCCGCCGAGTTCGCGAGGCATTGCGTGTTGAGTGGCGGAACTAAACGCCGCGCTTTGCCTCGACACCAGAGCCAAGAAATGAAAATATTAAATATTTTATTTCCTTGAGTGGGAATCGAATCTACGGCCCGTCGAATTTATTGTCACACGCTTGAGTCCCAGTGCCATGATTGGCCTCATTAAAAGCATTATGTTAAAATAATTAAATGAAAAATTTAAAAAACCTCTGACACAAAAATTCTAAAGAGTAAACAAACAACTAGAAAAGAGGGGATAATCTAATATATATAAAACCATAGCTAAGAACAAATCAAATAAAAAATAAATCACATTTCAAACAATAAACAGATCAAAATCGAGTCTTCCGTTAGGAAGGTAAGATGCCACAGACAATTATACAGGCGTGAGTATAACACCCCTTTAGTGATCCTGCGAGTACCTCACATCCAAACGGTGTTGAGTGCACCTGTATGGTCGTCCCTCGTTCTGGAGGCGGTCGCACCATGTCCAGCAGTTCGGAGAGCGGCCTTAGTGTTTTGAAACCTGGAACGGGAATTGAAAATAATACACATCAATTAAGTAAAAAACTTAAAATTAAATTAGCTTCACGCTGTATCCCGCATATAGCAGGGTAGGCAGAGGGAACCTAATGTTAAAACACTCCGTTCCCCACTTTCTGCCGAATTCTGGAGGCATTGCGTGTTGAGTAAGTGTACAATTTAAATATGCGAGACGTTATCAGTTGAATTTTCTATTTGTTAAGTGAGTTTTTTTTAAATTCACGCTGTATCCCGCACATAGCTGGACAGGTAGAACCTGGAAATCTAGTGTTGAAGCACTCTATTCCCATAAAGGCTTCCTTTACCCACTTTTCATTGAATTTTCCATTGGCATTGCTCGTTGAGTGGCGGAACTCAACGTCGCGTTTTGCGTTCCTACATCTCGTAAACGAAAATATTAAACATTTCATCTCCACAAGTTACAATCGATCCCACTACCATCGCGTTTACACACACTTCTGCTAGTTAAAAAAAATATTTGTTTTATTCCTAATTTAAATGGCAAACTTGTTGTGGTAATTGTATTTCCTACGCCCGTAGGAAAAAGGGGGGGGGGGGGGCGTGGGGGCGGTTGATCTATTCCCATCTTAGAATAGTCTGGTGCCCACCCCAGAAATTATACGAAAAATAAAAACAACATTTATACGCCTATGGGTAATTGGTATTCTAATATATATAAAAACAATTAACAAGGGTAAAATTATTATAATAATTGTTATAAGAATATAATAGATTTCCTTATTTTTTTAAATAAAATGATGAAACAACGTACTCACTTCTATTATCACTTTCCAAGTCAACAAGAACGAACACTGAGAGTAACGCTTTGCCAAGTTGCGTCTGTTTGTCCATATCACCGTCTCGGTGGCCGATGGTCCAGCTGTACAGGATGTCGTTTACACACCGGTCCAATACTGGGCATTGCCATACGTGGCATATCCTGGGGAAGGGGAAAATCACAGAACTTTTAAGTATTTTTCTGTAAGCTTACTGACTCTGGTATGAAGACAAATCACGGCGTTGAGTACCGCCACTCAACACAATGTCTCAAAAATTGAGCGGAAAACGGGGAACGTCGCATAGATTTCCTCTGCCTATTTTACTACATATGTATACGCAGGAAGCAGCGAAGCTAATAAAATTATAAATCATCTTCACGCTGTAACCCGCACACAGCAGGGTAGGCAGAGGGAACCTAGTGTAGGACACTTCGTTCCCCACTTTCTGCCGAATTCTAGAGGCATTGCGTGTTAAGTGGCAGAACTTAATAAAATTATGATGAAATATATATTTTAAAAGTTGTCGTCTCACCTTCCAGTCAGCACGCGTACTTGATAGCTGCTGTGTTCGAAATCTATATCATTATCCATATTCCTTTCTCTACTCAGCTTTTCAATATTATCATATACATTTGGCACTTTTGATTTTCCTTTTTCACACGTTACATAGATTTCGGGAAGGTTGTCATAAAATTCTTCGTTCAATATAGGTCTTCCTCTGGAATTCTTAATTATATTTGCTTCTTTTAATGGTGATAAAATAGAACCATGGGTTAAAACCCATCGTTTGGAAAACTTTATACCAGAAGCGGATACTGTCAGAATATTCGCTAGTTCACCACCATCAGAATAATTGTAGGAAACCATCACTCCTTCAATTCCCATTTTTAGTCTGAAAAAGTAAAAAAAAAAGATAATTATAAAATATATAAATTGTAGCACTTACGGCGAATTGAGACAGCATCAGAATGTAAATTATGATGATTGTTGTAGTTTCAATATCCTACACGCGAAAATGATTATTTTCCTGTTTTGGGATGCCAAAGTCTGCCGTTGAGTCCCCTCAGCTAACATGCAATATGTAGTGCGTACTACTCGAAAATGTAGAAAGTGTATCGCGACAATAGATTTTCTCTGCTTACTCTATTATATGAGGCCAGTGGTGGCACAGGCTTTCTACTATAAACGTGACAGGTGGTGGATTCGATTCTCACTCGAAGAAATGAAATATTTAATATATTTTTTTTGTTAAATATTAAACTGAGATGCCTGTTTTTTTCATATTAGTTGTTACCAACTTGCACTTATGACTCTAAAGGCAAAAATAAACGCCAACTAAAACGTCATTTCTGAGGCCAGTCGTGGCGCAGCGGCACGAAGTGTGACTGTAAAACCAGTCGGGTTGTATGTTCGATTCCCACTCGAGGAGATGAAATGTTTACTTAAATTTATGTTTCCATTTCTTCGTTATGGTGTCGAGGCTAAGCGCGGCGTTAAATTCTACTACTCAACACGCAATGCCTCCAGAATTCGGCAGAAAAACGGGAACGGAGTGACTTAACAATAGGTTTCCTCTGCCTACCCTGCTGTGTGCGGGATACAGCGTGAAGCTGATTTAAAAAAACGTTATTTTTATGATTATAAATAAAAATAACATAAATAAACCGGATAAAGTCCCATAAGGTCATCATAACATATCTATCGCTTACTACTACGATATGAATCTCAATCCTACCACCTACCACACAAGGAGTACACCCACCGCCACCACTATCAACACAAGTGGCCATGGTCTTCAATTTAGTCATTTACCTTATACATATATTTATTGTATGTTTTTTTGTAGTTGTCGTGCCTGAATGTAAATGTGACAGATGTGGGTTCAATACTGTGGTAACACGAAATACGGCGTTAAGTTTCGTCACTCAACAAGATATTTCGATAATTGTGCGAAAAGTGAGGAACTGAGTATCTTAATACTCTGCCTATCTACTCTGCTTTATGCGGGAGTTCCCTCTGCCTACAATACTAGGTATATGTGGAACTGTTTTCTAATCTGTCTATTTGAAGTTATTTTTGATTTTTTATAAGTAGGTATGTTTTATTCTTCCAAAGTACTAAAATTATAAAAAAAAGAGCTTCACGCAATATCCCGCGCACAGCAGGGTAGGCAGAGGGAACCCAACGCCATGAGTCACGGAACTCAACGCCGCGCTTTCATTCTTATGTTATAATTCTTAAATTTCCAGAAAGTCATGAAATAGCCTTTATAAAGATGAAAATGTGAAATAACCGTAAAAAAAATATTGTAGAGAATATTAAAAAAAAAAACCTTTTAAACAAGTACTTTTTTCATCATTGACTAGAATATATGCAACAAAGTAAGTTTAAGAACTAAAGTTCGACTTTCACTTCCTACTGTTAGAATTAATGGTACATACAAACACGGCTGTCAATTTCAGGTTGAGAATATTTTCTTGTTTCATGCTTTTTAAAGCGAGATTATCTGTAGTCAAGTTTTAGTTCTTGAACTTAATGTTTATTTAAATTATTTTTTGTGTTTTAAATCGAAATAGAGTATTTACAGAACTGTTGTAGATATATTTGTTTAAGTTTTATTGTTTTGTAGAAATTATCTCCAACTGCCGGGTGCATAGCAACCTGGCGAGTAAAAGGGAATAAAATATATACTTTTAAAATGTGTTCCTTGATACCTTGCATTAGACACCAAACATGATACAATATTTAAATATATTAAATTAAATTAGCTTCACGCTGTATCCCGCACACAGCAGGATAGGCAGAGGGAACCTAGTGTTAAAACACTCCGTTCCCCACTTTCTGCCGAACCTTGGAGGCATTGCGTGTTGAGTGGCAGAACTCAACGCCACGCTTTGCCTCGACACCAGAGCGAAGAAATGGAAATATAAATTTAAGTAAATATTTCATCTCCTCGAGTGGGAATCGAACCCACAACCAGTCGGTTTACAGGCACACTTTGTGCCACTGCGCCACGACTGACCTCAAATATATATTTATTTAAAATACCACATTCAATTTCAGATGACGTTACATAGTCTTTAACCAAAGGACAGTTGAGACGCTTCCAACAATACCTTATTTGTCAAATTATAATAAATGTTTTAGAAGCTGCAGGGGAACAGATGAACATACATACATATATATATACATACATACATAACGGCCAAATTACCTATACTTATCATAATTTTTGCTTAGCCGTAGTCGGGTAAAAGTTCAACGTATACAATATCATTCCCTATCTAGTGGTAAAACTTTCCTAATCTAGTGGCAAAACACTCCGTTCAACTCCGTTCAACTCAACACCACGCATTGTCTAACAGAGCGAGAAAATAAAAATTAAAATAATCCCTCCGAGTGAAAAATCGGATTCACAAACTTCGCGTTTCTACTCACGCTACACCACTGCACCACGACGGCCATTTTATTTTTATATTACAATTCAAAGATCATATGAAAATAGGGTGCGATGATTACAAACAGCACATAAGTGATAAGGCGCACCCTCCATAATGAGATCTATTCAGCGGGTGGTCAATGAGGGTGTAATTTGTTCTAGTATAAAAGATGGTAGACTTTTTGTGGTGGCAAAGTTTGAGAAGCGCCATCGTCGAAGGCGCTCCTTTCTCTCGTTTTTTTAGCTTCGTGTTTGTGACAGCTGCATCTCTCAAGGTAAGTCATTTTTTTATATTTGAAAAACATAGATTCTTTCTTATTTCGGCCAACTAATACTAAACTGTAAAATCGCATATTTAATAATATGCGGCCAATTTATTAATGATTGTTTACAATACAATGTTTACATGAATAGAGCTTCAACTTCGTGGTTGTCAAGAATACTAAGCATATCAAAATGTATTTTTAGTAATTTGTTTTTTAAATTATAATGTTATTAAGGACTCCAATGCGGCTCATATTCGCTTAAACTTAATTTCATATTACAACCAAAAGAAAATATTTTTTTAATGTATCCTATGTCCTTTCGAATACCTCTAAGAACATATGTACAAAGTTTCATAATTATCAGTTGAGTAGTTTAGGTGTGAAAGCGTAACAAACAAACTTACATTCACATTTAAAATATTAGGTGTGATAATCAGATTCTTTATGTAATTATTACATTATGTATATGAAAATATTATATGCATGTCCCTATATAATACAATATTTCGACCAAAAGAGACATGTTTCCGTAGTGTAGCGGTTATCACGTGTGCTTCACACGCACAAGGTCCCCGGTTCGATCCCGGGCGGAAACAGATACTTTTTTCTCTTCCATTTTTATTTTTTAATTTTTCGTAACATATTGTAAAATAAACCATTTTAATAAAACATTTTCTTAATATTTGGTCTTACTAAATATTTTAAAATTTTACTATTTCATTTTTTATGTGGATAAGAGAAATAGAAAGAGCTAAAACAAACATTATATTAATGTTTTTTAAGCAATTTAATTACAATTAAAACATTATACCAACTAAATTTACATATTTTTTTAACTCAAGTCAACTACTGCAAAAGATATTTCGTTCAATTGTAATAAAAAAAAAGACAGTTTAAAAATGTTAATAAATTAAATTACTATTATAAAATAATTAACAAATATATAAGTAAAACATAAAAAAATCAAATAGAAACAGTTACTAAAAATAAAATAAAAAAGAATTCCTTCGAGCCGGATTTGAACCAGCGACCTATGGATAACTTCGTATTTACACCGCTACAGTCCACCGCTCTACCAACTGAGCTATCGAAGGTTATAATAGAGGAACGAAATTTTGTACCAGGTTTTGCAATAAAAAAATCAGATTTTACATACTCCCTAAAATAAGCAGGGTGTCCATCTTTTGCCTATCTTACTTTTTCCATCGGAAATAGAACGTAAAATAAAAAAAGGCCAGTCGTAGCGCAGCGGCACCAAGGGAGACTGTAAAATCGACTGGTTGTGGGTTCGATCCCCACATGAAATATTTACTTAAATTTATATTTCCATTTTTTCGCCCTGGTGTCGAGGCTAAGCGCGGCGTTGAGTTCTGCCACTCAACACGCAATTCGGCATAAAGTGGGGAACAGAGTGTCTTAACACTAGGTTCCCTCTGCCTACCCTGCTGTGTGCGGGATACAGCGTGAAGCTGATTTTAATTATTTTTTTAATAAAAAAAATGTTTCAAGAAGCACGACAGACTTTTAGAATATATAAAACTAAGAAACCAAAACGCGTTGCTTCTGTTCACTACTTGTTATTTATCACAATACAGATAACGCAGTTTATATGTGCATAAAAATAATAAATAGTTAATTGACATCATAAAATCTTTATCTTTAACTAATATAATTATAAGAAAATAAGTAGTAGGGGAATAAGTTAATAACTTAATAATGTGTAACTTGAACCTACCATATGAGTAATAATTTTAGCGACATTGCGTGTTGGATGGCGGAACTCAACGCCGCACTTTGTCTTGTGTGAGAAGCAGAGTGAGAAAATAAAAATAAATTTTCATTTTCTTCCTTTGAGTTCCTGAATGGGAATCGAACTAACAAGCACCGCGTTTACATACTAACTAGGGATCATTCGACATATCTGATTCAACGCGACCACGATCTCGACGACGTCAGTCCAAATCACAATAGATTAAAATCTATATCTACAATGACAAAAGAATAATTTTATTTTAACAAAATACATAAAATAAAGATATTTAAAAACATTTTGAATACGAGAAAAATTCAGTAAAAACTATATTGCAAGAAAATTATAATACAAAATTAAAATGTTCTACTTTAACAATACTTGATTATCTCGTTCACAACTTCCCTATTAATAAATAGGGAAGTTCTTCCCTATTAATAAATAGGGAAGTTGTGAAGTTAAAGTTGTTTACAAAGCTAAATGTTATTTATTGGAGAAAATCTGAGCTTGGCACGCGTTGCATCAGACACTGTGACCTAAACCTAGATCTATGAACCTGAATATCGATCACGAAACAATGTAGCGCTGTTCTAAATTAACAGGACTAATACTACTATTGAGGCCAGTCGTGGCGCAGCGGCGCGAAGTGTGACTGTAAAACCGACTGGTTGTGGGTTCGATCCTCACTCGAGGAAATGAAATGTTTGCTTAATTTAAATTTCCATTTCTTCGCTCTGGTGTTGCGACAAAGCGCGGCATTGAGTTCTGTCACTCAACACGCAATGCCTCCAGAATTCGGCAGAAAGTGGGGAACGGAGTGTCTTAACACTTGGTTGCCTCTGCCTATTTTGCTGTGCGCGGGATACAGCGTGAAGCTTATTATTATTATTATTAATACTACTATTATATCATTTGTACAGTTGTGGGTTCGATCTTTCATATGTAGTGATGATATTTGAAAAATATTTATTTCTCCGCTATATTAGTTAAAGGGTGGCATTGAGTTTCGTAACTCGACACGCAAAGTTTCAAAAATATTGGACAGTTAAGAATGGAGTGTTTACACACTAGTTTACCTCCGCCTATCTTTTTAGTACTTAGTGTTGGACACTGATATTTATATGAAATTTACATCTTATGTAATTATAATTTTTTCTAAGCATTTTTTTTATTTAAAAATTATAAAACTATATAAACATTCGATCCGTAGTCTTTCTCCATATAATATTTTTTTTTATATTAATATTTTATAAGTTTCTAAATATTTCCACTAAAAAAGTAGGAAATGCTTTAACAAGTTTGTACCTAAATTAGTCGATACACACTCGGAACATAAAAAATAAACGCCGACCGGGATGAAACGCCGCTGTCAGGATTTGAAACAAATCCTCTTGGAAACCGTCCAAGCGCTCTATCTTTTATTACTTATAAAAATAATAAAAAAGAATTTTTTTATCCAAAATGTAAAAAAACACTTAAAAAATGTTAAGAAATCATATATAACACTCCCATATGTATATATACATATATGAAAAAAAATATGATTGGTGGGAAATGTGGTGTGACCGGAGGCGCGACCTGCGCGGTTGGGTGGCACCGTTACCCGCTACGGGTCAATTGACGGTCCACAGCGTCCGCTGTCCACTGTTCGTTCCCAAGCGGAATTGATATAAAAATATATGTAGAATTTCTTTAATATATATTCTATTTCTTTAATATATAATAACGATTTTTTTATTATTAAAATAGTATCTATTATTTTTAACAGTTTTTAAAGTGTTATCCACACTTAGGAAAGAAAAATACTTATTTAGAAAAAAAAAACCGACCAGGTCGGTTTCCAGGAGGCGCGGGTTCGAGTCCCGCTTCGTTCAAATTTTTATACGTTTTCTAAATAAGTATTAGTACCTATTACTTTTATATTTTTATGTTGAATTATTAAAATATACCTATAAGTATTTCGTTGTAGAGGAGTAAGAATTAATTAATGTGTTCGATTTTAGAATTAAATTCTTGACAATATATACTTTTAAACTAAAAACAATCCTATTTCTTCTAAGAATACAAAGTTTATATTTTCATGATAATTGGTTGAGTAGTTTTGTCGTGAAAGCCTAACAAACAAATTTAAATCCATATTTTCTAATATTAGTATAATGTACGAAATTGGATACAGTGGGTAGGGTTACTTCAGCGTAATGATTGATGACACCACAATGATAGCGTTACATCCAACTCTTATTTGCATATCTCAACCAAACCAGAATTATGCGGAACATCTCTGATTTAGCACAAGGTTTCGCGAAAATAATTTATTCATTTTTTTCAAGATTTAAAAATGTATCATACGTGGTAGAAAAAAATTAAATAATAAGATATGTTTTATATAAGCAGTTATCGTTATGGCGCAGAGGCACAAAGGTGTGACTGTAATGCGACGGTTGTGGGTTCGGCCCACGCTTCAGAGAACGATTTATTATTTATTAATATTTACATTATTCACTCTGACATCAAAACAAAAGCCTAGTGTTAAGTTCGGCCACTCAATACGCAATGCCTCGAAAAAACCGCCGGTGCGTGGGGTACGGTTTGTCTTAACACTAGGTTCCCTCTGCTACCCTACTCAGTGAGGGATACAACGTAAAACTGATTTATTTATTTAATAAAGCAGTCGTGTATGTATATCCCTTTGGTTCCTGTGTGAAATAGCGGCGGAAATGAGCGGCTTCAGAGCTCGGTTGGTACTTAACTCTCCAATTGAACGAACGAGCGTGAGTAATCCAGGATCCGGTCCCGTGACTTTATTAGTCCCTTCTAACAACTCTATTTTTTTTTCGTATCTAATTATAATTTAAGTTATGGCTAATTATAATTTTTAGTCATTTCTATAATAAATAAGTTAAAAACAAAATAAAATAATACTCAATAACTTCAAACGATTGCCAATTCAATCTTTAAAATCGATAAATCAAAATTTCTCTATTAAGCTTAGTGCCAGTGACGATAGGATATTCTGTTCACGTCATCCTTTTGTCACCCAAATTCTTATCACACATCGCTCCCAGCAATATAAGGAGACACAAGCGTTACTATAAACCCACGACAATACAATAATGGCTCGCTCTTTACCTAATGGGCCGCATCCTGCCTGGCCCAAGCGCGTCCAGACTCCAGTCAATGCTAAGAGCCCGCTCCTCTCACTCCTGCACTACGGTCACTCACTGTCCTCTGGGAAGACAAAAAGAACAGTTTCGACGTTTCCGTGATCGCGTGTGATTTTATTGGTCATATCCTAGCGTGGGTTTCGTGACTATAGTTTAGACTTTAGTTCGACGTTGGTGGAGATTACCGCGACACCGACCGACGTACACGAACGGCTACGAACGATGCATTTGTGTTTTCGAATACTACAACGAGACATTTCTCTATAACTTTCTTTATTATCTTACATTGTGTTGAGGATGCAGTGGTGTTGAAAGGTGTACGTTCAAAGAGATTTCTTGTGTTGTCCATTCCAACGGACATGCCTGCGTTGCGACGTCTGGCATCGAGTGTTAAGAAAAAGGAGTCACTTTCCCCGTTTCTGCCGTTCAGTCAGTCGCACAGTTCTATTTACTTGATGCGATAACGTTTTAGGTAAGTGTTTTAGTAGTTAGCATAAATGTGGATGGTTTCTTTTTGTTTAATTAGTTAAAAGTTAAATTTACGTTAGATATATATGTCAGTTGTGTTGTAGAATTTCTTTGACACGTTCATAAGAATATAGTTCACGTTCCTTTTGTTTTTTTTGAAGTAAGTTGTGGATATATAAATGATTTTCCTTGATTGCTTTATATATTAACTGAATTGATAATGTTTAAATTTCACAATATTTAAAAAATATGTGTATGTGACATATGCGGGTAATAGGGCTTACTTGATGGACTTATGTATCTATAAATAGAATGTAATACCGCGAACAGTTAGTTAAGTTAGAAGCAGACCAGCTCTACTTAAACAAACGTAAAGTATTATTAATATACATAGCTACTTTTAAATTTAAAAAGCGGTACTTAAGAATTTTACTTACTTTTAAAACAAAATACGTGTATTAGGTTTTTTTATCTATTGTAATTTGATTAAGACACGACCAAATAGCAACAATTTATGTTGTAATGAGACCGCTATTTACATATTATTATCAGTGGTTATTAAATAATGTGCAAAACTGGATTACTTAATTACTAAAGACGGCCATAACTAGTATGTGTACGATAATCTTTGACTCTACATGTCAAAAAAAATATTTATTCTAAATAATTTTCCTTTTACTTTGATTAATTGAAGGTTATTTAATATTACAAATAAAACAGAAAATAAGAATTTGTAAACACCCATTCCTGATCAAAGATTAATGATAAAAATGTTTAATAATTTATGTTTACTCACCTTTATTATTGTTTACACTTTGAGGTTAGAATAAGTTGGAAAAAAACAAAATCACTGAAGTACGTTCATAACGAACTCACGGCTAAGACTAAAGCGCGATAATATCACAATTGTATTTATTTTAATAATTTCAGTTTATGTATATTATAAATCATATAAAATTACTCATAATTCGACCCAGCGCTATCAGCTGTTGAACTTTCAACCAAGTTAAAGTTTTCTTGTCTCTTGTCAACTTGTCAGTTTTATTCCACGCCAATCTTTTCATTCATGGGTCTTTCTGTTATCGCTCTGGCAACGTAGTTCTATGGGTTTTCAATAGATGGCGCTTAATTTTTTTAAGCACCTATATTTAATAATTATATATTTTTAAAAAATATACTTTCGTTTATTATTTAACATTTATGTATAGCTATTATATTTCAAATAATATTTATTGTTAAAGTAAATTTCATTTAATAATTAATTAAAACATGAAATTATAATACTTTTTATTCCATCAGAACTAGAATTATATTTTAAACATTATATGTTTTATTATTGAATGATTTTCTTTTTCATATTTACTTTTTTTCAATGCATAAATTAAGCCAAATAATTAAACAAAGAAAAAAAACAAAATTATTATATTAAGAGGAAATTCAAACGTCCACAGAAAATAATGCCTATTGTTATGTCGCAAAGCCATAAGTAAGTTAATTAAATTTTCTGGAAAAATTTGGATATTAATTTTATTGGAAATTGGGCATTTTCCACAGCACGCAGCGTACGAAAGCTTCGTTGGAATTTTTTATTCTATTTTTAAATACTTACGAAACAACACTTATAATAAAGATGAACGAAAACATTTATCGACAAGTTGCTTCAATGAAAAAAATATATATATTAAAGTATATTTTTCTTAAATTATAAATAATTCTAGATACTAATTCAGAAAAAGAATTAGTAATTAAATCTTAAGTCAGAAAACAATAGAGACAGAGACAGATGTCTATCAGAAGTCTGAATTTGACATATATTACATATATTTGACATATATTATGGAGGATAATTAATAAATATCCATAGGGATTAAAATAATAATATAATTTATCTCAACGTAAATACCCTTACACTCAATATTAATAATACCTACATAAGTATTAATTGTATTGACCTTATTAATAATTTTAAATAGAAACTTTCGAAGCAGAGTCGTAGAGACAGCAGGCCTAATAACTCTGTCCTTATTTTTTTATTGTTGAGAGATATTGCTAGAGATTGCTATATGAATAACTTTATTTCATAGTAACGACTGTAAACGCGACAGGTTGTGGATTCGATTCCCACTCGTGGGAAGGAAATATTTACTATTTTCATTCCCTCGTTGTAGTAACAAGCCTAAGCGTTGCACAGAATTTCACCGCTATATATGCAATGTTTCAAGAATTCGGCGGAATTTGAAGAATGGAGTGTCTTAACACTATGTTTCTAGGTGCCCTCGGATCCCCACTGCGGGGTATAGTGTGAGGCTATAAATAAAAATATATTTGAATGTAACATATAGGTAAGATTAAGTTCAGCGGTAAATTTCACCAGTCAACATACTACTACCCAAATTCGAAGGGAAAGAAGAGAACAGAGAGTGTATCTAACACTAGTCACTTTCCTAATGTATTCGAGATACAGTGTGAAGGTTAAAAATGTTATAGGTTAACATTTTTAACATATATATATATATATATATATTTAGATTAGATCGGAACCTTTAATCATTACATTTAACCAGACACGTCTCAATTGTGCGTCAATGGAGTTAATAGTTCTATGTATACAAGTAATTATTATAATAATATGCCCCACGTTACTAAGAAACAATGGTATGAGAGGAACATGTCGTATTGTGAGGCCATACGTGGCGAAGGGCACAAAATATGACTGCAAACGTGATAGGTTGTGGGTTCGATTCCCATTCGATGAGATAAAATATTTAATACTTTTTATTTCTACGTTCTGGTGTCGAACTTTCGAGGCAAAGTGCGACGTTAAATTCCGCCACTCAACACGCAACGCCACGAAAATTCAATGCAAAATGGGAAATGGAGTGTTTTAACACTAGGTTCCCTTTGTCTACCCTGCTACATGTGAGATACAGCGTAAATCTTTAAAAAAATGACGTATTGCAGTTTCTCACTTACTAATTAGATACGAGGAAGAGCTCGGTGAGGAAGACTCCGGAATTATGGTGTTAGTTCAGGGCTATAACGATTTGATATCACATGATGCAACACTTCCTCGATGATAGTGCATTTATTACACCATTTTATTAAATTATTTCATACGCAAGTAACGTGTTTACGTCACAAAATATACCCACGTTTTTTTTTAATACAAAATAAATAGGTACTATATGACTAAGGTGGTTAGGCGCCACGTCTCATTAAGGAAAGTAATATTAAATTGAATAATAATATTGACGTTTGATCTGCTATTCATTTGTTACCTATTTATAAAGGTTTTTTAGCTTTACGGTGTAACCAGCACATGGTACGGCACAGCAAGGGTAGACAGAGGGAACCTACAGTTCCGTTTCCCACTTCCCGCCGAATTCTGGAGGACGCGCTTTACATCGTTACCAGAGCGATAGAATTAAAATATTCTTTATTTCATTTCCCGGTGTGGAAATAGAACCGAAAATCTCGTTTACAGTCGCTCGTTTGTGCCCCAGCAACCCGATTAGCTTCAAATTTGCTCAGCTATGTGATAGATTTAAAATAATTTATAATCTTACATTTTGAATTTTATATAAAAACTAAGGCCATAAACTATAAGTCGATCGATTTTAATTTAGGGGAACTAATGATTTTAATTTCTCTTCGTTTTGACTGTAAGCGTGACTGGTTGTGGGTACGATTCCTACTCGAGAAAATGTAATATTTATTTAAATTTATTTTTTCATTTCGCGGCAAAGCGCTGCGTTGGGTTCCGCCACACAACACGAAATGCCTCCAAAATTTGGCGGAAACTGGGTAACTCAAGTGTCTTAGTTATTCACTGCCTACCCTGCTGTGTGCGGGATATAGCGTGAAGCTGATTTGATTTGATTTGATTTAAAATGGAGAACGGAGTGTCGCAACGTTAGAATTCTCTAGCGTTGACAATGCAGCTGTATTTTCTCAAGTGTTGCACGAAGTCGCTGGCGGCGGTGATCACTTACCTGGTGACTCGTACGCTCGTTTGCCTTTTCTTTAAAAAAAAACTAAAAGGAACTGTGCGGTTATCGAACTTAATAAATAAACGCGATTGAATTCTCTAGATCTACTTAAAAAACAATAAAACAATAAACAAATTATTATCTTTTAAATTCAAATGATGCAATATGTGTTAGTTAATAGTTGGCTGTTGGATACAATTATAGAATAATTTGTACTAGGAATGGAAGTTATACTATATTTTTTTTAAGGAAAACTAAGAGGAAAAGAATATAAAGTTCTTTATTTATAATAAAGTTTTGATAAAACTCGCTACCGGTGGTTAATTAAATTATTTAGTGAGTTAAAAAGAGGAAAGAAGAGTTATTGACCTATTAATAAGCAGTTTAACAGTTTAGGAGCTAAAAAAATAGTTTAAATATATTTAAATTGCTTTATATTAATTTAGAAATTTAATATTATAAGTACCTACGCACATATAAGGTAGAACTTCGGCGTCATTTTAACATTTAATTCTAAGATTACTCTTCTTTCTTATAAAAAAATAAATATAAGTACGAGTATAATACTGTAGACATGTAGAAGTAAATAAGATTCTACATCAGCCCAATTTGTTTACCAAATGAAGAAAGAAATAAGAAAGAATGGTGAGAGGGACTATCTTCATTATTCTGCTGATAAGTCAATTTTACTTATGGCCGTTTCTTATTTAGATGATTATTTTAAAAATACGGTATTTCATAAAAAAATCAGGTCCATACGGCTTATTTACCTTCAAAAAGAGCATCTAGCACCACTTTAAAGGCCGGCAACGCACCTGCAGCTCCTCTGGTGATGCACGGGATCGTGGGCGGCGGTGATCACTTATCATCAGGTGAACCGTAGGTTCTTTTGCCTTGTCTTTTTCCATAAAAAAAAACTATTTTACTCCTCATTTCATTTTTTTCTGTTCACTTACGCTCTACAAATATGATATAATAGATTATCTATCAGCTTGACTTATAATATTTTATAGGTTTATATTACCTATAGAAATATATATATATAGTTTTTTACGCTGGGAACCATCAAAATACATCTATCACGTATTTTAATAAGCACATTTTTTTTTGATTTCACAATATAACATTTTTTTTACGATGCGTCAACATTTTTTTTCATTTTTTACCCACTGCCTTAACATTTTGTATTCACATTCTAAAAATATTTTTTGCAAACATAAAATTCACGGTATTCCCTCTCTGAGTCACAGGAAACTTGTGTTTATTAATTAATATACCCTGTTTAGGAGTATTTAAAAATAATAATAAAAAATCCACCACTTAACATGTTTTGCAGATAGATTCATCATACACATACTCGTATGTCAATTTTAATACTGTTCTTTTTCACTAAGTCATATAGTGTATAGTATTGATATGTCTTTTTTTTTTTGGTTCCATACCTTTTAAGGAAAAAAGGAACCCTTATAAGATCACTTTGATGTTCATCCGTCTGTCTGTCTGTCTGTCATTAGCCTTTATCTCATGAACGCTTGGAGATATCGAGTTGAAATTCAAACCTTATCCTCAGCTCTACTGTCTCTTAATTTCCTGAGAAAAAATTGTTTCTACATTTACTTTAAAAAATATATATGGTTTTTTATATCCCAAAAAAATGGTGTTTCATAAAAAAGCATAATTAAAAAGCATATTTCGCCATTATAAATAGCATCAAAATTAATAGGGTACTTCCTGTTTGAATTTGAATTATAAAATTTGGCTATATTTTAGCTATACTTTTGTAGTTAAGTCCAAAAAAATAATAGCCTTAAAAGGGGAGTAAAATTTGGTATTAAAGCCGTTAGTTCAAGTGTGGGTATCAAATGAAAGGGCTCTGGCTAAGCCATGCTCGAATTTCAGAAAAAGCCTAAAAAGGTGAAAGCGAGACCTTCAATTTTTGTACGGGATCCTACGGAAGGGTGAACCTCTCGCGCTTGTCCGGTTTTTTTTAATCAAGGAATCACTTATATCATATAAAGTCATATTATTGGGTAGAGACATGAGCGTAGAAAGAGGAGAGGACGGGTGGACTATGCCCATCCTAGAATAGTCTTGTGCCCACCCTAGAAATTGTACTATAAAAAAATTGGCCTTAAAATAAAAAAAATTACATATCTTTCACAGTTAAGTTCTTAGGCAATACCTTTTATTCTATATGAGCATGGGTAAAGAGCTAGTTCTTAGGCTATGCTACTAGGCATAAACTGCGAATTCTAAAAAAAACTACTTATGAAACGAGGTGCTTAACAAATTATTCTAAATAAGTATTGTCATGATATTTTTATTGAGCTACATTTAAATTAAAACACAGATAAAAAAATACCAACTTATTTTCATTTTTAAACGAAAAAAAAATGAGTCACTTTTTTTTTATAGAATAACATTTCAAGCTACCGCATTTATAGAATAACATGTTTGTTTATTAATATTTCGTTTTATATATTTAATATCTGCAAATAAATTGCAAATAAAATACAAAATACGAACACTTTTTTTCTTTTTTTAGTAGTTGTCCTCTAAGTTTTTAATCTAAAAGTTTAATTTTATTTTTAATCTATATTTAGATTATTAAATGCCATAGAGGTGTATTTGCGAAGCGTGTGACACTATTTCTGCAGAGTGGTTATGATGGCAATTTTTACTTTTATAAATATTAAAAATGAAGAGGGCAAGACATAGCACGGCGTTGAGTTCCGTCACTCAATACAAAATTTCTTAAAGTAAATATTTCAGAGCAACAGCTTTATTTTGAGATTAAAGCAGCAGCATAGCATAAAGTACCTACAATATATAATTATAGTAATAAATGTTATAATTGAATTTGCTTGTTGGAATAGTTAGATGAATGTGCACAAATTGCAAGGGAATTGTACCAAGGCAACGGAAAAGAGGTGTGTAAATATTTTCACGTCGACAGAGATACTATATTAATATGAAAATAAATGGAGCTGTCTGTACGTTTAATTGTTAAAAGTTTTTTATTACTAGTTTTCCTTTCGTGGTCTTGTTGGTGCTTAAAAGTAACCTACAGTATCCAAAAAATTATGCACTAAGGCCCGCAACCCAAAATCGTTTTCGCCTATTACAGGTTTGGGTTTGGAGCCGTATTAAATTTCAAAATACACGTTTTTGTCTTTTAAAACTTACAAACTTATTTGATTTCTATTCAACTCTTCTTCAGGTGGTTTTTCCTTTTTTAAGAGGTGAAAATTCCTTTCTTAGAGTATATAAAGAAGTTATATATTTTAACTACTGTTTTCTTTTGTTAGGATTTGAGTGGATTTTCTAAAAATTCTTTAATAATATTATAATAAGTTCACTTACGATCTACAAAAAATCTAGATATCTACAAAATTTCAAGTTCTTAAATCCCACGTTCTTTCTTTGGGTATGTCAGTTTCCTTAAAGTTGTATTTGGAAAATGGTAAATTATTCGCGTACATTTTCATTTCTTCGCTCTAGTAACGAGGCAAAGTGCGGTCTTGAGTTCCGCCGCTTAACACGCAATGCCTCCAGAATTCAGCGGAAAATGGGGAACAGAGTGTCTTAACACTAGGTTTCCACCCACTACCCACTCTGCTATATGCGGGATACAAAAAAAAATAGATATTAATAAAAAATATAAAGGTACAGTTGATATCGCGTGCATAAGCTAGTATGTTTAAAACAGTTAAGTTTATAATTATAGGAAACTTATGTCGGTAGCGAAGGCGGAAAATCACTTTAATGTGTTGGTATTTTTTTTGCGAAGGGAACTATAATATAATAGTTTCCATATTTATCATGCATTTGATTTACTTTTTCAATATAATTAAACTACATTAATTGTATGTCCGTGACTCATAAAAATCGTCGAGCTTTTCCTCTTAATATTAATTATTCATTAATTTTTAAAATGAAATCAGCTTCACGCTGTATCCCGCATATAGCAGGGTAGGCAGAGGGAACCTAGTGTTAAGACGCTCCGTTTCCACTTTCTGCCGAATTCTGGAGGCATTGCGTGTTGAGTAGCAGAACTCAACGCCACGCTTTGCCTCGACACCAGAGCGAAGAAATGGAAATATAAATTTAAGTAAATATTTCATCTCTTCGAGTGGGGTTCGAACCCACAAGCAATCGGTTTTACAGTCACATTTTGTGCCACTGTACCACGACTGGCCTTATAAATATTCATACAAGAAGTTATAAAAGCGTCAATGTCAAAAATAGATAACAATAATGAAATTTATATCACTAGCGAAGTAAGCGCGAGGCTTGATTCCCACTCGAGGAAATTAAATAATTCAGAATTTTTTTATTTCCCCGCTCTGGTAACTAGACCCGAACTTCAGAATTTGGTGGAAAGCGGTTGAATGTCTTAACACCAGGTTCCCAGGTTCCCTTGCCTTCCTTATTATGTGAGGAATACAGAGAGAAGCTATAGAAACATAAATTTACATTGATACATAATATATTCATATAAAGGTATTTATAGCAACAATAACACGCGCAACTATAACTGGTTTTAAATGTAGAAAAATTATGAATATTATATATTAGCTGTCATTATTATATTTATAACTAAAAATACCTTTTTTTTTAAATAAAAAAAAGGTATTTAAAAAAGAGCTGTCATATTATCGATATTTTAAGATATTAACAAAGGCAAAAAATAGCATCCCGTCCGACTTCTGAGAAAGGTGTCTCATAGCTATCGATACTTAATGTGCGTCACTTCCGAATTATTAAAAATACAATTCCTAGTAAAGATATTTTTATAAGATAACTTAAGTAATAATATAAAAAACCAGGAACTATTTTTGCACCTAGTATACTGATATATTTAAAATAAAAAAATAAATAAATCAGGTTCACGCTGTATGCCGCACACAAAGCAGGGTAGGCAGAGGGAACTTCGTGTTAAAACTCACACTCACACTTCATGCTCTACTTTCGCCGAATATTTCAAGGCGCTGCGTTTTGAATGGCGGAACTCAACGCCGAGCTCTTTTCCTTGATGTCAGAGCGAAGATGAAAATATTAATAAATAACAATTCATTCTCCCGAGTAGAGATCGAACGCACAACCGTCGCGTTACAGTCGCACTCTAGTGCCACTGCGCCATGACGGTCTCATTGATATACTTATAAGTGTTACAATACTTAGAATACTTAAAGATATTTCTTGAATTTAATTAGAGTTTTATTCCTACGTGAGTAAGTCAGTAAAAACCTCGTACGATGATCTGATATATCATTAAAGGTTTCCGACTAAAGTAATCTTAAGTCCAATTAAAATGATTTCATTAAATGTCGTGTCGAGTCATTCTAGATTAGAAAAATGCAATATATTGAAATAACATTATATTACTAGAACTTTGGATTTTTTATTAACGCTTTGAAATGTATTTTTAGTTGATTAAGTTGTATATTAGATAAAAAATTGGAATTTAAGTTAGTTTAATAGAATATATCGTAATTCTTATGAAATTCGGTAGCAGCCGTGACATAATATTTGATTTACTCCAAAATAGATTTCAATTTCTTTGACCATGTTGATTTTTGAGGCCGTTCTTGCTCTAAATAACAAAGGTTTATCACCCACAGTAAAGTGAGGAAAATTATATCTATATATATAAAAGGCCTTGTGCTGACTGACTGAGGTAAGACGCACGCAGAGCCGTAACCGCTGTGCGTAGAAACGTGGAATTTGGGCAGATGTTTATTTTCATATTCTGGACATCCACTAAGAAGGGAATTTGAAAAATTTTAACCTTAAAGGGATGAAATAGGGGTTGAAAGTTTGTACGGAAAAAAATTTGAATCTGTACCGATTTTTATAAAATTTGAAATTTAGACTCTTAAAATTATTTCATTGAACTCGTGTTTCATGCTTTTTAAGAATTCACTCCCTAAGGGTTCAAATAAGGGGTTAAGTTTATATGGATTTTTTTTTAAATTGCCACCGATTTTTATAAAAAAATAAATTCAGAATGTTAAAAATATTTTATTGAACACGTGTTTCGTGGTTTTTTTAGAATTCACTCCTAATAAGCGGGCGAAGCCGCGCGCGCCCTCTAGTACATATATAAAACTCTTCTGTTTCTGACAGACTAATAATTCATAGAAGAATTAACGCTGCTTAGAAACATGAAATTTGGTATGTAGGTTCATTTTGAAGTGCATGGAGGGACTAAGTAGTTAGTTAATACAGGTAAAAGTAGAATATTTACTGCTCGTTCTTATAATCACAAAAATATTGAAAAATTTTTTAAAAGATAATTGTCATAATTTTATCCAAATATGAGATGAGATGAGGAAATAGTTTTTATTAGATGTTTAACCAAAAAAACCCATCAGCACTATTGCCAACATATGGCATACAAAAATCTCGAATAGTAGGTAAAATTTCATTTCTTATTTAACTGTTAAAGGTAGAAATTTAAAGTAAATATAGTTAGTTTTTCCCACAAGAAAAAACTATAATTGTTCAACGTCATGCCTTGAAAGGAAAGACAAGTAGGTGTTGGTACCTGTTTCTTTCTTCCTTTGAAATTAAGAACTTACTTAGCTTCACGCTTTATCCCTAGCCGGGTAGTCAGAGAGAACGGAGCGCCAAACACTACGGTCTCTACATGCCTCTTTCGGTCTCTACATATCTCTATCGCCTCGTCCACTGTCATCAACCTCTTCATACGTGCCCTCCGGGGTATCTCCGGGGTGCCTCCGTGTATCTTTGATATTGTGTTTTCGAAGGTCAACCGAGGTCTCCTCCTACCTCTCTTAAATTAAGAACTTTTTGCTTCTATATCTATCCATACGCCATCAAACATTCACATACCTGAGTATCTTGTTAATGACTAACAAACGAACATTAGTCACTAAGAAAACACAAAATGATATTTTTTTTTATTTATATCTTTTTGTAGACGAGAATTCCAATTAGATCTTGTTAAGTGGGTGTATGTTTTTTTACGTCGAAATGGCGTAGAGTAGGGCGTGTCTGGCAAGTACTTTTTATCTTTAATGTAAATTATCAGCTAAATTTAGATAAGTTTTACATTGCATTGAAAACGCATATGTATATTATATGAATTTTCCTTAACGGCCATAGGACTCTCTGACAATCAACGTGGTGTTTGTGAGTTCAAATCATGGTAATAAATAAAAAGAAGTAATTGTTTCCCCGTTCCAGTGACAAAGTGCGGCGTTGAGTTCTGCCATTCAATACGCAATGTCTCGAATTCATTCCGAAAGCGGACACCGGAGTATCTTCACATTCGATTCTCTCTGCCTATTCTTCTATATTTGGTATAAAGAGTGGAAACGAAAATAAAAGAATTTAAAAAATATATATATTTATCAAGTATTTCATAGTATAATTCAAATTGTTCACTCTGTATAGTAAGAGGTAATTTTATAGTACTCCTAACTAGTTATTGAGGAGCGGATATCGAATGTTACTTGAATTGCGACATACATATGAAACGATAAAAAAATAACTAAAAGTTGCCAGAGTAGTGGTATTTATTTGACATTATTTAAAAGTTGTGACTAAAATAATATATAGATTATAGACAATTGCACCTAAAATTTAAAATCTTTTAAGAGTTTCGTTTAAATCGTTATTTAATGATTGTGGCCGACGCAGTGGCTCAGGCGTGTGACTGTATACGTGACGGTTGTGGGTTCGACTCCTGTTCAGAGAAATTAATTATTATTTATTAATAGCTACATTTCTTCGCTCTGGTAAAAATGTAAGCGCCGCGTTGTATTCCGCCACTCAACACTCGATGGAAAGTGGGAATCACAGTGTCTTAACTATAGGTTCCTCTGCCTACCCGACTCCATGTGGGACAGAGCGTCAAGCTGAAAAAAAATTGATAATATAAATAATTGAAGTCTACAATACTATACTATATTGGTCAAAGTATAACACAAATATTTAACAAAACAGTTATTCAAATAAAATGGTATCAATAGAACACGTGCTCCAACACGTGATGGGAGTAGAAAGGTGAAATATTTTTTTTATAAAGAATTTAATAAAAAAAATATTTCACCTTTCTACTCAATGTAAAAATTATGAACCGCTGGTACATCTACATACAGAGCCGGCATTCTGCGGCGGCGGTCTGACGTTTACGATGTGTCAATTAAGTCAATATGCCAATCATGATTTTTGCACCGTTACGCACTGGAGACGAATTAATTTGCTAAAAAAATATATATTACAGAGCAGTTTTGTCTAATATTATTTTTTGTTTGTAAATATTATAATTATTATGAATTATTATTATTTATTATAAATTAAAAATATAGTTAGGAGTGCTATTTAATGTTAGGAATATTATGTTGGTTACGTATAGATTCCTATACGACACTTATTCATCACGCCACTATGACGCGATAGCGTCATCAATTATTATTAGTCTACCCTGCAACTTATTTGTGAACGATGATATAAAAGGTTGCACGGGCGTTGTACATTCATAACCTTTCGATCCGACACAGTGGCGACTATGCCTCCGCTTACAAAACCCGACAACACGATAGCGGCCGACGACACTGAAAAGGCTGAGTGCCTAGCGGACAGCCTAGAGGCACAATGCTCACCGAGCACCCTACCATGTGACCCGGATCACTTGACGGAAGTGGACTCCGAGGTCACAGAGTGGGCTTCGATGCCCCCGACTGGCGAACCTGTTCGCCCCACGGACGTAGAAGAGGTTAAGTCCATTCTCAAGGACCTAAACCCAAAAAAGGCCCCGGGGCCCGACAAAATCCCTAATAAAGTTTTAAAGTCCCTTCCGATTCACTTCGTATCATTACTAGTCATGATTTTCAATGCTCTTTTAGCAGGTTGCTCCTTTCCTACCGAATGGAAGGAAGCAATAGTTATAGGCATTCGCAAGCCCAAAAAACCCGCCAACCTTCCCTCCAGCTACAGACCCATCAGTCTTATTAGCAGTTTAGGGAAAATCTACGAGAGAATCGTTCTCAGTAGATTAAAGGAAATAGTCGAGGCAAAACAACTGTTCATCAACGAACAGTTCGGTTTTAGATCCCACCACTCGTCCATACACCAAGTTCACCGGCTTACCGAACATATCGCGAAATATAACGTCCGTAGATCGATTCGTAGCGACACGGCGGCCATTTTCTTAGACATCGCCAAAGCCTTCGACAAGGTCTGGCACAACGGCCTGCTCTTCAAGCTCCGTCGTATGGCTCTGCCAGACTCTCTCGTTCACATCATTCGGGAATACCTGTCGAATCGCACGTTCCGATATAGATTAGAAGGGACCCTATCGTCCCCTAGACCCGTTTGCGCCGGAGTCCCGCAAGGCTCCACTCTTTCACCGTTACTATACGCGCTTTACACTAGCGACATTCCGCGTACCGATAAAGTAGAACTTGCGATGTATGCCGATGATACCGCCCTTTACACCACGGATCGCTCCGCTTGGATCCTAGCCGAAAGACTGCAACGAGCTGCCGACGCCCTAGGCGATTGGTTCAGCAAGTGGCGGTTCGAGGTTAACCCGGAGAAAAGCGTAGCCGTCCTCTTCCCTCGTAAGCGTTACGAGACCGTCTCGACTATTTACCTGCAAGGCAAACCGATCCCCTGGGAATCCAAGGTCAAATACCTAGGCGTCGTACTAGATTCGAAACTCTCCTTCCGGCCGCACATCACGTATGTCAGGAACAAAGCCACATACGTCATGAACAGGCTGTATCCGCTCATCTGCAAGCGGAGTAAAATGTCACTTCGCAACAAGCTGACATTGTACAAAACTTGCATCCGACCCGTCATGACCTATGCTTGTGTCGTGTTCGCACACACCAAGATAGACCTCCTTCAGAGGGTTCAAAATAAATTCCTACGAATGGCATCCGGATGCCCATGGTACGTACGCAACGTTGACCTACACAAAGACTTCGAGCTAGAATCGCTCAAGGAATTCTGCAAGCGCCTGGCCAAGCGCTACTACGAGCGTGCAGATTCCCACTCCAACCCACTCATTGTCGAAGCGTGTAAGTACGCTCCTCACCCACATCCACGTCTTCGACGCCCTCGAAGCGTGCTTCTGGACCCCGACGACCCCATCACTGCTGCCAACGCCCAATACATTGGGAGGATCCACTCCTCAGTCCCATGTCCCACTCTCCGCCGCCGTAAGAGGCGGCGAGGCCAGTCATATCTAACGGCACGCCCGCGCCTCGGCGCGGCGGGTCCCAATGGACGAAACCCACCATGATTAGCGTACGCGGGGCATTCCCCCGCGATCGCTATCACTTCACGAGCGTCCATCAAAGCTCGTAATTCTAATCTTCAGGGGCGAGCTACACTCGCCCCTCCCAGCCCGGTGACGCTGTCAAGACCATTCCAGGTCAACAGCATTAAAGTCCATTCGAAAAAAAAAAAAAAAAAAAAATTGTACATTCAGTCTTGGCTCTGGTGTGGTTCAGAGTACTACTAGTACTCTGCCACTGACTAACCTCGACTACTCGGATAGTTGATTATTTAGTTAATCAATTATTATCGTAATTATGAATATGGTTAACACCTATTTGTAATTGCACTGGGCTGGAGCAGTGAAGGCGAGTGTTGATATATCGGAAAGGGTACCCTGAAGCCTACACCTGTGGTCGCAAGTCCCAGGCACTGCTCCATCCATACTTTTCATCATTTAAAGGTCGTAAATAATATTAGTTGCAACTACCGTCCACATCTGATATATGATCGATACGACTACCCTCTTGTTATTTATCACATCCGACATATGTGAGGAATATGTCAGGATGTACGAGCGGTAACGATAGTGATAAGTACTTTTGTATTGTTTTTATTTATTAAATTTCTAACCTGATTCCTAATTATATATTAATGTCATTATAAAATTTAAAAAAAATTGTTGGTCGTTGAAGCAGAGAGAATCTAGACTTAAGTCATCTCCATTTGTTTTTTAATTTAAAAAAAATATCAATGTTAATTTTATGTAATTCTCAATTAATAGGTCAAAGTTAAAGACGGAAAAATAAAGGTTAGCAAATTTATATTCACTGTACTATACTAAAAATTATATAATAAATGAAGCAATTGATTGGAAGCCGTAAAACAAAATTCAATTAACCAAAACAATTCCTTTCAAATTTTGTTTATTTTGTCGTAACAGTTACATAGATATGGTTATAAAATTGAAGAATAAGTTCCAAGAACGTTAGCTAATAAATTTTATTATATTGCATTTTGTTTTAGTTATACAAAATGGCTTTATATTTTTATTAAATACTAGCGACCCGCTAGCGGCTTCGTCCCTTGTACCTACTTCTACTACACAATTATTTATTTACTAATCTGAATTACTTTCGTGTTCCACTAAAATTAATATTTTAAAGACTATATTTACATTGAAAACTAAAATTTCAGCCAATTCAGTAAAATTATTATTTAGTAACAATTTTGTTGGACAAAATATTTGAAGTATTTTGAAGTATTTATGTATATTTTTGTTTATGAACAGATTTAATTAAAATATTTAAATAAAATAAACATTATATATGAGTATGAGTAGTTTGCCGCAATAGAAAGATAAAACTGCATTGAAATCAATAAAGCCGTTTCTGAGATTAGCGTGCAACAACCACACAGATAAACAGAGAAGCAAACAAAAGGTTTTTTAAAAATCATTGTTTTGTGTCTGTTTCATTGACAGATGCCTTTGATATATCTGTCATGAACAGACAGCGTTCAGTTATAAATTTAATATATGTACAGATATACAATGTATTTCTATATTATAAATACATACGTTCTAACATTTTATTATTAAAAGTTAATTATATTTATTTCTAGAAGTCTCTCTACTCTAAAGTACTCTATAAACTAATGTATATAATGTACCGGATGTTCTTTTAAAGATGACGATGATTTTAGTTATGTTTCATGACAGGTATTTTTTTTTAAATTAACAGTTGTATCGAAGATATATTAAATAAATGTATATACACATTAAGATAATATAAAAAAAGAAAATATTGTTAAATAAGAAAAAGAAATACTTTTAGTTAAATAACTAAAAAAACTGTTATCTTTCATTAAAAAAAACGGGCGTTCAAGTTGAAGGCCGTACGAAGTTTACGTGTGAAGTAGAGTTTGTTTGTATTTAATTAAGATGGCGCCAAGTTTTTGTGTGTCTATAATATTAAAAATTTGAATAGGTACTCAAGAGTATTTACATAGGTATTTGATGTATATATGACGTATATCGTAATAATATATTCGATATTGCTACGGTTTGTCCATCAGCAAGTTAATATTTTTTATAATAAAAATATATTTAAATTGTATCTCGCACATAGCAGGGTAGGCAGAGGGAACTTAATGTTAAGATATTCCTTACCTCACCTTCCGCCCAATTTTCGAGATATTGCGTGTTGAGTGGCGTAACTCAACGGCGCGCTTTTTCTGGTAACCAGAGCCAGAATATAAAAATAATTTCTAGCTTCGAGTGGGAATCAAACTCAGACAACCCTCACGTTTATTAGTCAAAAGCTGATACCGCTGCGATACTGTTGTCAAAAACATTATTTAACAAGAGACCGTTCTCTTAAAAATAAATATAGTAAAAAATGTCTGATTTATAAACACAGGTTAAAACATTAAATTAGTTATTTGGTATGCACGTAACTTTAAATTGTGTATAATTTTAGATATATATTACAGATTTTTATTTTTATTTATAGACGACCTTTGACACCAGAGCGAAAAAATGGATTATAAATTTAAGTAAATATTTCATCTCCTCGAGGGGGGTTCATACCCACAACCAGTCCAGGTTTTACCACTTTTTGTTGTAAAACCTGGATTGTCCAGGTTTTACAGGCACACTTTGTGCCACTGCGCCACGACTGGCCTCAAATAGCCTTTAGTAACTTCATTTTATCTTACAAGTATTTACCTACAGTTATAAATAAGTATCGTACATTTTAGTACAATTATCGCGTCTATCGGCCGCTTCATCCTTTGATTAACTTCAATATTAACTGTACATACATTCGTTACTTTTAAGGTCAAACTATATATGTGCCATATTACCGATCTACTGGCAGGCCGCTGTTAGAGAATGTTTGATTGCACCTGACTGGTCATAGGTTTAATATATTAATTAAAATTAATAAAAAATTTACTTAACTTAACTTAGCTTCACGCTTTATCCCTAGCGGGGTAGTACCTCTTTCGCCTCGTCCACTGTCATCAACCTCTTCATACATGCCCTCCGGGGGGTCCTCATGCTTTTTACGTGACCTTCCTCCAGTATCTTTGATACTGTGTTTTCGAAGGTCAACCGAGGGTCAAGTTCAAGAGAGGTGGGGGGTGACCCCTACCTCTCTTACCAGGTTTTTTTTTGTAATAAAAATAAATTTAATAAAAATTAATTCATTCTTTTCTTTGTTGTTGGGTGTTATTTATATTTAGCTTTTATTAGGTCGATTTCTAATAATGCAACTACGGAATCAAATCGAATAGAATAGTTTGTAATAATTATATCATCTTGAAACTTGGCAGTTATACGTTGCTTAGTTGTCAATACAACAATATAGTATAATCGAACAGGTCTTATAATGGAGTCAGGACCGTGGAACTCTTGAGAACTACCTAGTATATTAGTCGGGTTCAGTCTCAAAACTCTCTCATATATTTTATAGTTCCGAATACAGTATATAGCACTTCTCACTTCTATAGAAAAACGAATTTTTAAATTTTATATTGTTATCTTCTCTGGAATTGTGTTACATATTGCGGATTATGATGACAGTACTGATAAGGAATATAAATTATTATAAAAAAACAAATTTAAATTAAATCAGCTTCACGCTGTATCTCGCACACAGCAAAAGGAACCTAGTGTTAAGAAGATTCCGTTCCCCATTTTCCGCCGTTTTCTGGAGCCATGGCGTATTGAGTGATTTAAATAATTCAATGCATAATATTACTATTTTCGTTGTTTTCGAACCTAAGCTATAAAGTATCTATTTCTATTTCGCACGTCAAAGACTAGAAAAACAACAGATATAAATTTTATGTGCATTCCTTGATGGACGTATTCCTGAAAAATGTTTAATAGTGATGCTATTTTCGGAAACCCATTCATTTGCTGTAATATTTTGAATGACCGGAAAACATATTTTCTTTTTGCGCAATTTCATTCATTATTATAGGTTCATTCAATTTATATCAAATTATTTGGACCTTTATCATTCGGTCTTTAAAAATAAATGTTAGAAAAGCTTAAAATAGTTAAATTTAAAAGGAGTACAAATCGCTAATACCAAAGATTACTTATTTTTTTCACTAAAATTTTCAAAAATATTATTAGTATAGAAACTTTAAAACTGATAATAATTAGTTCTTGAGATAAAATAAATACTTTCTCATAATATTTTTAAAATATATATTAAATTTCAATCGAGTGTCCATCCTGAGCGGGTTCTAGCGAGTTTGCTTTTCGCTTATCGGAATCTATCAATGGTCGGTACACGGCTTGCATTTACATTAAAACATTCCATATGTTAACTTTCCATTGGCCTCTGTGTATACGCAATTTATCAGTTCGTGAAGTGTAAAAGAGAAATGGTGGTTACACAAGTTAAATTAATAGTAAAATTGGTGGAATGTTGAGTGAAGACGACCGCAGACAGCGCGTCTACTCGACGTCCCCGTTTATTCGATATTTTATGCGATTTTAGCCCTTATCCATGTAATTATAGAATTAAATATTCTTAATATCTTTAACGATGGGCAACTTTGTCATATTGATGATTCTAGAAGCTAATGTTTGCTTTACATTTCCGTGTAAACGTGGCAGTGTCCATCAATTGCTTAAATTCAAAGAATTGGCGTGTTTATATCGTAAGTAACGTAAACGATGTGATTGTGCAGTTCAAATGTCATATCATTTCTTTTTTTTGTAGCTTCATCTTATATCCCACACATAGGGTAGGCAGAGGGAACCTAATTTTAAGAAACTCCGTTCCCCATTTTCCGCGGAATTCTGGACGCATTGTGTGTTGAGTGGAGGAACACAACGTAGCGTTTTGTCTCAAGACCAGCGAAGAAATGAAAATATTAATGATAAATATTTTACTGAGGCCAGTCGTGGTGCAGGGGCACAAAGTGTGACTACAAAGTGAGACAGTAAATCGACTGGTTGTGGGTTCGATCCCTACTCGAGGAAATGAAATAATTACTTAAATTTATAATTCCATTTTTTCGCTCTGGTGTCGAGGCAAAGCGCGGCGTTGAGTTCTGCCACTCAACACGCAATGCCTCCAGAATTCGGCAGAAAGTGGGGAACTGAGTGTCTTAACACTATGTTCCCTCTGCCTACCCTGCTGTGTGCGGGATACAGCGTGAAGATGATTTATTTATTTTATTTAAATATTTCATTTCCTCGAGTGGGAATCGAACCCACTGCGCCGTAACTGGCCTAAATCACTTTTACTCCTTTATCTTCCGACTAATAAATTTCAATCTTAATGAAATACAGTCGTAAAGTCACGTAATTGTTATAACGCACGACCATTGATCATAAATATTATTGAACGTTCGTGTTTTAGGAGTGAATAAGTACTTCTGACATCAGCAACGGGCATAAAACAAACGAAACTCTTAAGAAAGTAGTTCCGTATGGATTATATCACTGGCTAATAAGTCAAATTCTTTATTCGTCTAGTATACATTAGTGGAGTTTAGCTTTGGATATGTTTGTGTAATTGTTTTTTTTTTATTTTTTTTGTTAGTATAATTTCTGGGGGCCCACCCCAGAAATTATACTAACAACCAGACTATTCTGGAATGGGCACGGAATAAACGCTCTCTCCCCTTCATTATACATTATGTATTTAGATTATGTGACACATTTATAGTACACGACAGACCGATATCGTTTACGTGGTAGTGGTGGTGGTGATATACTCATCGCCCCACCTGTTAATTTTTCCCTGATGGCGAGCGCTAATTATCTAAGGTATCCATTATAGAACATTAGTTTCAGTTTTGCAATACTGAGAAGTCTAATGCGAAATCTTATAAAGTTGTTGAGAATATTGCGATTTTAGATGATGTTGAGGGCTGAGATCCTCGTGGTGCAGAGGCTCAAGCGTACCACGGTAAGCGCAACGTTTGTGGATTCACTTCCCACTTGGGCGAAAGAAATATTTAATATTTTCATTAACTCGTTCTAGTAACGAGGTAAAACGCGGCGTTGCACTTCGCCACACAACACGTAATGCCCAAAGTGGACAATGGAAGTGCTTAATGAGAACTGAGTATCTTAACACTAGGTTCCCAGGTACCCTTTGCATGAAGTAAAAAAATTTCAATGAATATTCATATATATGTACTCACAGTCAAAAATGAAATGCAAAACTATACTTTAAAGCATTAAAGTATAAAAGATAATATAGTAGCTATCATTCAAGTTGCGGTTACCGAGCCATATTTCAATATTACTTTTTAATAAAAGGATTCAACGAACGAACAGCGGCGCGCGCGCAGACGATGACGTAAAACCCTTCCAGACAAAGCTGAAACAAAAAAAATATTTTCTTCTCAAAATTAAAGTATTTTATCGAGATCTCCGTGTAATATGTCGATTTGATTCATGCCTTTTTCCGCTAATTTTATTCATCCGATTTTTACATTTCTTTCATCTCATAAAGTACACTGTTACTGTGATTTATTTAAATAATTTTGGGGTTCCGTACCTCAAAAGGAAAAAACGGTACCATTATAGGATCACTTTTTGTCCATTTTTCGAGACCTTGTCAAGATCTTTAGATCGCGTGGAGGTATTAAGCTGAAATTTTCCTCAGTTCACAGAAAAAATTAAGGTTTCCAAATTAACACAATCAAAAGACACGAGCATTTACGGATTGTTTTCCTGCATTTTGTATGAAATCAAAACCTATGAAGTATTTCCCGTAGAACTAGAATTATGAAATTTGCCAAGAAGTAAAAAAATTGCAGTATAAATATAGAAAAAAACCAAAAAATTAATGGATTAAATCAGCTTCACGCTGTATCCTGCATACAACAGAGTAGGCAAAGAGAACCTAACGTTAAGACACTTCGTTCCACTTTCCGCCGAATTTTTCGAGGCATTGCCTTGGTGCCAGTGCGAAAAAATGAAAATATTAATAAATAATATTACAAACTTAAATTTGTCAACTTTAAATACAATTGTTGTACTTTCTGTACCTACTATCCTGAAATTGGTACGAAACCCTATGTGGGCGAATGAGACTCGCACTTGACCGGTATTTTTATATATTTAAATTTGTTTATTTGAATTATTTACTTCTTAATTTTTTTTATGTACAAATATTATGTTTAAAGAACTCTAATATTAATAATTCTTTAAAATCAATATGAAATATACATACAAATACAAATTTTATAGAATTTAATAAATTAATTGTTTATTTTAATAGGTATTTAGTAGCAAAAAGCAAATCGTTAGCTAATAGGTGGTTGATGCAACTACATACATACACTATAGAGTATAGAGTATAAAATACAGTACGGTGTCCAGTTGCGTAATAACTGCGTTATGCACCGTTCGCCAGCTTGCATTTCGAAGAATGCCCACTAACTGCAATTATTTTATACATTACATCATTTTATATTTAGTGATGCAGTGAAAAAAATTTCAGCTATCAAAAATACATTTGTATATTCAAAGGTGAGATACCTTGTTTATATGTATGTAAAATACATTTAAAAAATTTACGAACCATACATTTTCCATAACATCCACATCAGAACTACTAGGCAGCTAAATGAAACGTAAATTTCACGTTAAACCACGACTTATCAGCGTGAGTTTATTCATATTGATATATAGTATCTAGAGTGGTTTCCTTAAAAATCTTTAACGGCTCGCAATATCTGATAAGTGTGTCTTGACGTACCAGACGGCAGCGTATCAAT
This sequence comes from Heliconius himera, assembly GCA_021202915.1. Taxonomy (NCBI): domain Eukaryota; kingdom Metazoa; phylum Arthropoda; class Insecta; order Lepidoptera; family Nymphalidae; genus Heliconius; species Heliconius himera. Next base: position 200,901 of record JAJHJA010000580.1, read on the forward strand.
AAGTTAAGAAGAGATTACTCACAGTCACTCAACAACTGTTGACTTTAAGAAGGAACTGTTAAATTTCTCATCAGAAACTCAACAGTTCCTTCTTAAATGAATGTGACAGCTGCAATTTCAATTTAATATTTTCATTTCATCGCTTTGGAGTGGAGGGAAAGCGCGTTGAGTTCCCCCACTCAACATCCAATGCCTCCAAAATTCTGCGGAAAATGCGGAACGGAGTGTCTCAGCACTAGCATAACCTACTGTGTGTGGGTATCTCAGCGTGAAGCTGAAAAAGAAAAGAAAAAAAATAATTCATACTCGCAACTTTGTGTGTAAGTAAGAGCGTTTATTTTAAGAAAACTATATTAACAGAATATTTTTTTATGCCGTTATTTTAACTTTTCATAGTACAAAGTAGTATTAAGTAAGTAGTCATTGTTGAAATATACGAATATATCGACATATTTCTCAATTAACATCGATAACTTTTATTGCTAAATTAAATATCACCACACACCACATATTAATACATGTAAAAAGGAAACTAACTGTGTATAATACGATTTTAAATATAATTTCCTCACAACAGGATGTTACTATAAACAAACTGTCAATACGATTAAAAGGAAAGAGTTACAATTTTTTTATAAGTTTTTATTAGGTCGACCTGTACTAAACTACGTAGTAAAATCTAAGAATCTGAATTTGAACCACTTCTAATAATTATAAATAAATAAATAAATCTGCTTCATCCCGCACACTGCAGTGTAGGCAGAGGGACCCTAGTGTTAGCCGTATTCAGGAGGCAGAATTCAGGAGGCAAGAGGCAGAATTCAACATCGCGCTTGTTCTAATAATAATATCATCATGAAACTTGGTTAGCGTAGTTTAGGTGACAATACAATAACTTGGTAACAACGAGCTGGTGTGATGATGAAGCCAGGACTACAGTATTGAAATTCTTCAGAAGTTACTAGTAAACCATACGAGTTAAGGCTCATACAATTTATGGTCCCAAGCACATTCTATAGCTGTTATATCACTTAGTGCAGAAAGATTTTTTTTATTTTTTATTTTATATTTTTCATACATCATACATACACAAGGCTCTCCTCACATTTCACACATATTTTATAATTTCATCTCTATCCCTATACATATAAAGCTCACTCCACGTACATACTCGTATATTTAGTCCACATTTTTTTTTAAATTCCTCCCACACCCACATTCCTCCGCACTTTTACCTCTAATTCTAACTCAATTAACGCGGACTGACCCAAAGTCCCATACGTAAGTTACGTCAGTCGGCTAGATCTGAGCGACCTTAAACTCAAAACTACCTGCTGTTACAATGACGTTTGAAAGCATTATATTGCATCATATCTTATACTTGTAGAAAAATTGTGAACGTATATCTTAAAGCGCTCTCACGCTTGGACAGGTGTAATTAAATAATTTGTTGAGTATGCTGTTAAGATTTTTATTTTATTATTAAATATGTTTTCAATTTGTGTTGAAACATGATGATTGTAGTCTTCTTTTCTATGTATTTAGAGTTAGTGCATTATTTCTACGTACATACATATATGGCGACCGTTTTAGCTCTTTTAGAAAAAGAATAAGTAGAAATTAAATAATAAGGAAAAATTAATAATGAAAATGGAATGATAAATGTCTAAAATAAACTTTATAATTATATTTTAGCCAATTAAAAATATATAATTTATATTTTTTTACAATATGTGCTTAATAATTATGTAAAAAGACGAGCGTCAAGCGGAGTGGGTTTATTTGATTTATTTATGGACATTAGGTTATAACAAAATTAAATGTAGATATATTTATTTGGTTAATATATATGATAGAAGCACATGAGGAACATCCCGTCCTCAATATAAATATTGAAAATGTAAATTCCATATATCGCTGGTCCTTCGAGCCGGATGAAATAATTCGATGAATATAATTAAAATCTCAGTAGGCACTGCAGTTATAAATATATTGGCACTATATTTGGCTCAGTACGTAATTTTGCTGATATAAACCTAAATAACTTTTCCTCTAAATAAAGGAAAGTTAAGTTTTTTCCAATTACAAAAGTTTTTAGGTATATATACAATTTATTTACATTAATAACAAAACTTTACAATTTTTCCACCTAATCGGGTAAGTAGAGGTGAAGAGGGAACCTTGTAATATCAATAGTAGGAGCAGAAAAACGCCGCACTTTGTCCACAAGAGTAGGGAACTTAATTATTAATGTCAATTATTTAAATATCCAATGTCAATGCTCCGACTGTGGATCGAAATTGAACCACGCCACGACGGTTCCCAATTATTATTAAAACGTCTATTTGTTAAATAAAGGAATTTTACAGATTTATAATACATAGTAAATATAAAGAAATATTCAGAAATTCTTTATTTTTTATGAAATTATAAAATAATATTTTTAGTTTTGCCTCAAAAACAGTAGGTATTACGATGCAATACCTCCAGAATTTTGCGTAATGTAGGGAACGTTAGTGTCTAAATGGCAACGGAGTGATTTAACACCAGGTTTCCAGGTTCCCCCTGTTATGTTCGGGGTGCAGCGTGCAGCTAAAACCAGTCAAATAGGTATATACTAATGTAGGAAGCGTGAAAAGTTTTCAATGCTATGAGTCACTGGAATTCCCTGTACCTATAGTGGAAATATTACTGAAACGAATTAATCAAACTTGTGGTTCTTTTCCGCGTGCAAGTCTTAATTGAGCTTATTTAAAAAATATTATCACGTAGGCCACATTTGTGGCGTTAGAATTGTAACAATAAATGTTAGTGAAATTATATATTAATTATATATCATATCATATCAGTTTCACGCTGTATCCCGCACACAGCAGGGTGAACCTAGTGTTAAGACACCCCGTTCCCCACTTTCCGCCGAGTTCTGGGGGCATTGCGTGTTGTTTACGTCGATACCAGAACGAAGAAAATGAAAATATATAATGTAAATAAATATTTCATCTCCTCGAGTGGGGATCGAACCCACAACTAGTCGATTTTACAGTCACACTTAAGCTTCTGCGCCACGACTGGGCCTCATAATGGTATAATAATTAAATATAGTTATATATTTTAAGTAATTTTTTAGAGTAGAATGTATGTAAAAAAAGGAAACTTGTAACTCTATTTATTTATTCTATTCACTGTAATTTCTAATACGAGGACAACGCGGCGTTCGGTTTCACCACAAAACATCAATATTTCAAAAATTATGCGGAAAATCAGAGACGGAGAGTTTTAACAATATGTCAGTATATCCTACGTTGTTCAAAAAATGATATTCTTAAATAGAGTACTCGATAGTTAAGCAACAGGAAAGCACAGTTGAGGTAAAATTAAAAAAAAAAATCTTTAGTTATTTTTATTAAAGAATCTAATGACGTGAATGACGTACATCAGTTTCTTTTCCACTAATAATTAGAACAAGATTCTAAACAATTTGTGCTGGTTACCCGGCAATACCCAACAAGAGATGGCTCTGAATAAGCAGAAAATCGTAAACTGGGCTCCCAATATGCCCATTTCCCAGTATCCTGGCAGCATGCAGCGTGAAGATATAAAAAAAAATAAAAAAAAACTTAGGAGTATTTTTATTTTAAGCACTACCTATATAGCTAAATAACTAGATATGGTGACTTTTTGTACGGAAAAAGATAAGGCAAACGGGACCTACAAATTGGACTAAGAATACGATGATTGGAAAGTTTGTTGTCTCAACATGTGACATTTTTACAATTTCTAACATCACCGCACCACGTGCTATAATATAAATAGATGCTATATATATAACCTACTAAATAGTGGGCACTTAATACCTGCTATTAAAATTCTGATTCATATTTTATAATACGGCAACAAACAAATGGAAGCCTGCTAGGTATTATAAAATATAATCTGTGGCGTCGTCATTAGTCATATGACGTTAGGCTTGATTCACACGTGTAATATAGCCTTATCTTAGCCGTTTTATGAAAACTTAAATGTAAAAAGTAAATATTGTGTTTCTATAAAAGAATATATTTTTTCCTATTATATTATGTATATACTAGCGGATTTTCGCTCGCTTGAACTAAACGAATATTTATTAAATATATTTATGAAATTATTTTCAGTTTAGTTTTATCGAATTCTAATGGTTTATTAGAATTCGATAAAACTAAACTGAAAATACGTATTCAATATAATTTAAAATTTAAAAAAAATACGGTCAAAGATTTTTCGATACACACTTTCAACCCTTATTAGGCTCCTTTATGGTTAAAATTTTTCAAAATCTCTTCTTAGTGGGTTATACATTATAAAAATAAACATCTGTCCAAATTTCACGTTTTTACCATCAGCGGTGACTGTGCGTGCGTATATACCTCAATCCGTGGGAACTTCTCCTTTTATATATATAGATTATATCATATAAAATAATATTAAAATTTCTTGTCTTGCAAAGGCTATTCTGCCAATATTTTTCCAAATTTTATTTTATGTAATCCTAATAATAGTTTTGTATCTAAATATTACGTTTTTTTTTAATTACAATAATAGAAAACGCTGTAACTATAAAGGGCCTTAGTTGATACTATCAACAATGTTGATACTATATCAATGTTTGATTTGAAACACATTATAATCCATAATAAAACAACATTAATTTGTGGATTCACAAATATGTACAAAAGCGCGATATGTAAATATAAAATTTGAAAGAAATTATATACATTTATAAATATTATGACAATTAGTACATGTGACGACTTAGTATTAGTAAAAAAAATATTCTACAGGTACTACTTTTAATTTTTTTTTTTCTGAATCTACATTTGATGATTACTTACAGTCAGGATTTTAGAAATTAAAAAAAAAAACTCTCAATTGACGTCAATTGCAAAAAGGACATACAGGTAAATCCAAGTTTAGTGACATTAACAAACTTTATAATGATCTTAAGATTCCTATAGGTTATTAATTTTTACATCTTTACATTGATTATGACGTCATTTAACTGTAAACAAATGTGATACGTGGTCGCTACATGTGATTATAATATTTCGACGCGGGAAAACGATCTTGTCGTATCTCTTAAGAAGGCTTTTTTTTGTTGGCATCGACGTTTTTTTGTCTTTTTGGTCGAGTTGTAAAACAAACTAAAACTAAAATGACTAAAAGTTACATAATACGGGTGAGTTTAATATTTTGTTAATTCAAAATAGTTCAAATCTATGATGGAGATTTTAAGAAAATTGAGGAAAGCGGTCGTGGTATGATTATTTGTTAGTATTACATTACAATTTATACTATTAAAATATAAATTTGTTATTATATTACAATATAAACTAATAAAATATAAATATATAAGTATAGAAAATGGTTGCCAAGTCCTATCGTTACAAAACAAAATCGTTTTATAGAGAATCGTGTTAAACTTAATCGAATGTGCTTTTAGCAACGACGCTTATTACGTGACGTAAATATTTATTCTTTATATATAACAATGAAATAATAAAATATTTAATATATACTTTAATTAATGAAATAAACAATATACGATATATTATATTCTATTACAAACTTTTAATTTACTTAATTCCACTTTTCATTAAAATTCACATACAATTATTCCCTATGAATTGTTTATCTGTTTTTTTACGTGTTTTAGAAACTAATTATGGTATTATATGTGCGTATTTTATGCTTTCATATTATTTCGTTAATTGAAAAAAAATCGATTAAATGCGAGTCGGATAGATCTCGGCTTGTAAAGCAATTTGTGTGAATGTACGCTGAAAAATAAATATTCTTTTTAAATTTACACAATTATGAATAGTCCAAATGCAGGGTACAGCGTGAAGCAGCCAAAAAAAAAATTAAAAATTTATTCATTACAAAATGATTTATCAAAATCTTTAAATATAGAAATACGAAAATAACGAAAAAAGATCTCCTAAATATACCTACCCTACTTATATCCGAAATACCCGCCCTTGACAAGTTCACTTTTTACGGAACGCGGTCAGTTCTATTAAAGAAACCGATACAATATAGTTCTTAGTTGTATACCAAGAGACCACGTGTGTTGCGTCAGCTACACGCCTCTATTATAGTCAGAGTCTATCGGGCGCGAATATTAGAACGGCGAGAGCACTGTCACACTGTACACTGTATGCAAGGCCGTTGAAGTATCATTTTAGTTGTTTAAAAATCTGTTGCCTTAATCTAAGATGTTGTAATTAGTAGCCCTGTAAAGATAAATGCATTTTAACTAAAATAGCGTCGGCGTAGGAGTCGGGGACGTACTCACCACAGTATAGTCTTGTCCTCGTCTCAGAAAAGTTGCCAAAAAAACAATTAACGCTGAAAAATTAAGAAAAAAACCTTTTTAACAATAAATTCTATCCACCTAGTAGTAGGGCTACTACATCGGGATAAAATGTAACGCTTAAAAATACCTTGGGAACCTAATGTTCTGTTCCCGTATTTTCACCAAATTCTTGACGCTTTGCGTGTTGTGTCGGGACTCAACGTCGTGCTTTGCTTTTACCAGGTTACCAGTTTATATTAAATATTTCTTTCTTCCGAGTTGGAATCGAATCCACAACCGATTTTTACAGTCACACGCTCGTGCCCTTGCGCTTTTAAATAAAATGTTGTACTTGGTTGATACACATTAATGCAACTTTATTATATTAAGTTACAATATAGGGAAAGCAAATGGAAAAGTCTTTAGCTATTAAAGTTTTTCTTCTAACTTAAAAATATTTTTTAAGAACTGTTATTTCCTTTCGATTAGCATTAAATTGTAAGGAAAACCGGTATGTACAGAATTCTCGGGATACAGAAGGTATCAATTAACTATTAATTTCAATTTCTCGGGCCTCGGAGAATAAAAAATGAACACCAGTTTCTTGTTTCCGTAATCGTTCAATAATAAAACAAATATGTTTTGAAATGATTAGTTATTTTAACATTTACCTCGCGAGTGTATTTTTTTGTCGTTCAGATAAAGATTATGCAAGTTGTTGGATAAAATCCTTTATTAATTTTATTTATTTTTCAGCTTCACACTGTATACCGCGTGTAGTAGGGCAGGCAGAGGGAGAGCCTAGTATTAAAATTTCTCCGCTCTCCACTTCTCGCTTAATTCTGGAGAACGCCACGTTTTTCCTAGATACCAGAGCGAGTTAATGAAGAAGATATTTTTTATTTCCTCAAATGAGGATCTAACCCACAACTTGACGCGTTTACAGTGACACGCTTGTGCCCTTGCGCCACGACTGGCCTTATTAATTTTATTTTAAAATTTGTCGAGGTACCTTATCATTAGGTTTTCCCTGAAATTAAAGATAAAGAAAATTGTAGTTGTATATCGGTACAAGGCCTGTGGCGTTTGGGCCAAACTCGTATGTTTTTGATTGATTTTCCATTAAAATGTTGTCAGTATCTGACTGTAAGTGCGATGATTGTGGGCTCGATTCCGATTCCAAGAATTAATCATTTCTTCGCTCTGGAGAGTTATACCCCGGGGTTTAGTTCCACCACTTAACACGCAATGCCTTGAATTTAGACGGAAAGTGAAGGACAGAGTGTTTTGTCTCTAAGTCCACTCTGCCTGCCCTGCTAAACGGGCTAAGCTATGAAGTAAAAAAATGCAATAATATGTTTGTTTACTTACATATCTAAGTACAAGTAATATAAACTAAGTAGCAATAAAATATTATTTTAAGCTTCACTAAACCTACGTCATTATAACGTATAAGATCACATGTTTCCTATTTTTTAAGACAATACCCAAAATAAATAAACAAATACTAAATTTTTCCTTAAAAATAGATTATATTCTTCCTATTTCCTCGTTTCCTTCAAGGGCTTTTTATCAATGTCCCTAATTTAAGTCGTTGACGTCAATTTTTTAAACTATGGCTTATATAATTTAAATATTTTTGTTTGTAAGTTATCTAATTTCATATTATATTATGATTGTGTTTATAGTTGAATGCTACGTAAAATGACGATGTAGTATTCAACATACATGTTATCTCAGATTAGAACGATTTGTTCGTGAATTCATACACTCGTATTAAACATACATTTCGACGGTCCCTGGATAAAATATCGTAGTTTTCAATTTTATACACGTTTAAAAAACCATAATTATTTCTTTGAAATTTTGAAATAAAATATATTAAGAATATACTTTTTAATAGTATAAAGGGGCGATAAAAATATTTGACACACAAATTCTACCTTTTTTTATATGAAAATACAAGCGTACAATTCAAATTTTTATACACTTCTAAGGTTTTCTTAAGGTTTTGTTTCATTTAGTCAAACTGTTATATTTTTTTTTATGTAAATACGTAATTTTCGGTAAAATATTTAAAAAAATCCACGTTTACTCTAAATTTTTTTTATAAATATGATTAAATTGTATAATGTTATAGTGAAATATCATTCAAATTTCAGTTTCCATGCTTTCTCTTTTAAAAATTTCTAACAAAAATCAATAAATAACGCCTCTCTCTACATTAGACGCCGTAAAGTGAATACAAATATAAGTTATATCGCGATCTCATCTCGTAACGTTCACATAACGCGATAACGATAAACCTATCTCTGAATGTTTATTGCAGGTAGCCGTTGTTGTTTTTGTTTTAATATAAATAAAAGAAGTTTATATAAGGTCAGTAGTGGTACAGGGGCTCAAAGTGTGACTGTAAAAGCGACTGGTTGTGGGTTCCATCTCCATTCGTGGATATGATATATTTATTTGAATGTATATTTCCATTTCTTCCCTGGCACCAAGGCAGAAGCCCGGTGAGTTCCGACACTCAACACGACTTACTCAAGAATCAAATTTTTGAGTAAGTCGGAGTGTCTTAACACTAGGTTCCCTCTGCCTACCCTACTGTGTGCGGGATATAATGTGCAGCTGATTTTTTTTATATAAAAGGAAAATAAATTAAACACATTACATACATGAATTCTGTTATATTTATTTATATTAATTTTAATTTTTAAACAATATATAACATATCAATTGAGATTATCATACATACAAATACAATACATATAATATAAGACTAGAAAAAAATATATGATACTTTTTCCTTATTAAACTTGTCTATAGATATCTCTACATAAGTACCTACATAAAGTATTAATAATTCATGATATCTTATTATACCCTTACGCACATAGCAGGGTAGGCAGAGGGAACCTGGGAATCTAGTGTTAAGATATTCCGTTCCACTTCCGTTCCCCCACTTTCCGCCGAATTCTAAATGCATTGAGTATTGTATGGCTGTAGTCTACGCCGCGCTTTTCCTCGAAGTCAGAGCAAAGGTGTTTAAATATTAAATATTTAATTTCCTCGAATGGGATTCGAACCTGTCTCGTTTACAGTCACACACTTATTCCCCTGCGCAACAACTGGCCTCATTCTTATTATATCGATATCTTAGTATATTGATAAACTAAATACATTACATATATCACTGTAATAATGACAATACAATAAAATTAGTACTAAAAAATATATTAAATAAGATATTTTATCTAATCTCATAACCTCAACATCTCAATACATATAGAGATAGATCCAACAACATAGTAGAGATGTCAATTCAACCCAAATAAATTTAGACGTTACAAATTAAACATACGCTTTAACGGAATCCAAAATGAAAAAGAAAAAAAAATCGAAACCAAACTAGATTAACCAACGGTACAAAAAAACGTATGTTCCTCGGCGCAGTCGCAGGCTTTCCACGTCGTGACGTCGAATGAGTCAGGCGGCGGGCGCGTTGCGGACCGACCAATGGTAGCGTTTATACTCCATTAATATATACTACGAGAGGGACCGCCAGCGCTCAAACTTTGTATACACGCGGTGTAGAACGCACGTTCCCCAGCCGTCAGTCTCGGTCAGTCAATCACGTTCCTATACGACGATTGATATAAGTGATTTGTGCTCATTTACCTTTTGGATATAATCGTGAGTTATTTTTCTTTAATTTCTTCTTTATTAATATATTAGACTGGTCGTCGGTCCTTCGAGGATATGCCACAGGGTTTCGGTCCGTGTTAGATTCAGGATAGAGGCTAGACTCGCGTGTTCAGCCAACGGATGGTTGATTCGCGTGTGATCCATGGTAACTGCGGTTCAATGTTTATTATGGTTTATTTACCTCTATTGAATATCAGATAAGTAAACATTAAGGTAAAAGGCTTGAAAGCGCTCCGTGAACTTTTAAGGTTATGCTTCATACGAACGTTGAAGACTTACATACAGTACCTTCTAAATAATAGGTATAATTTAAAAAAATATTCATTTTTCTTGTTTATTTTTTATTTTGTACATTTAATTAATTACAAAATTTATATTAATTGAGCGTTGAAGAAAAAATATGTAAAATAAACAAAAACTGTTCGGATTGCGGGCGGCTGTACAATACGTTGCACTTGCACTACTAAATTTATAAGTTATATAAGTTACATGGCCATATTTTCATAATAATAATTATTTTACCGCCTAAGTTATCTTATCTGTAGGATCTTATCAGTTACGTCAATATCGGCGCCAGTGGAGATTAAGATATATCATATCAGGATTTTGGAGAAATGCAAGAGTACTTTCGTAATCTTAACCGATATCTCGTGTGATCAGTCATGTCCCGACGATATCTTTAATTAAAGTTACCTCCAATAAAAAATATATGGTCATAAAATGTTATTGGTAATTGAATGTTGATTATACCTTTACACGTTGGGTAGGTAGATACATCATGTATTTTATATAATTTTTAATAGAAGGAAGGAAATTAAAATTATCAATATAAAAAAGGAAATTTAACTAAAATACTGAATCGTAATTGAGTTCAAATTATATTAAATCTATTAAATTTATATATATATATCTAAATAGGAAAAAAGGGTTAATAACCGTCAGCAAAACTATCATTAGATTAAATTGTGATTTTTGAAGCAGTCGTTATTAAATAGAATTTATATTATTTTATCTCCACTATGGCCTCAGAACGACGACGACGAACGACTGTACATTTTTCCCTATATTATTTTTATACGTTTTCATAATAGTTAAGTAATATATAATTTACTTTATACGCGTTATAATACGTAATCACTATTGTATGTTTATCTTGTCAATCATTCTCTACGTGAATCACCTCTCAGGGTCGTTATTAAACGACGGCCATATTTTTTTATATTTACAAAGTAATTCTGTGTCAATATAATGACGAAAATATCATCAGAAAAATATAAATCACATATTAAATATCATTAAATATTTAAAAAGGATAATCAATTAGTGTTAAAATGGAACTACAGAAATGATATTACAAAGCTATACATACGTCAAATGGATTTTTTTATATTAATAGATATTTTGGCAAATTTTAAATATTAGCATCAGATACTGTAAAAATCCCCTTTAATTTTTTTTATACGTAACTATAATTTCTACTTTGATTTACTATGTTTTTTTTTTAATTTTTTGCTTAAGCATGAAAGGTCAAGTCCGTTCGTTCTCTATAACGTAAAGTTTGAAAAGCGCTCTCTGTATTCTCTTTAGAACATTGATAAATTTGTAATTTTCTACTTCACAAGTTTACCTTAAATTATAGACATATGTATTTAAAGTATTTTAAATACTCTCAAAATATAGAAAACTATAAAAAGCGATGTTTGAAAGTTACGATTACTACTCAACTCAATTAATTTAGTTAGTGACTAAACAAATTGCACTGCCTCGTATGTTGAATACGGAGAACGAAGTGTTTTAACACTAGATTCTCTTAACCTACCCTGTCATATAGCAACGAAAAGTAAATCGTAATTGAAATATTAAAAAAAAATCACTGAATCATAAAAAATACGAAGCTGAAATTATTTTTAAAATTTATGCAAAAAATAAATCGCGTGATGAAATTGTAATATGTTATAAAAATGAAAATGAATAAAAAATATAATGCGATAAAATTTAATTAATTTTGTAGAGTGCATTTAAATTTTAAATTGACTTGATATAATCAAAAAGTGTCTTCACATTTATAATACTTTTTGCTTAATTTTAATTTCATTTTATTCTAGAAAAGTGAAATATAAAAAATAATAAAATCTCTATGTAAAAGACTTCAACGGGATTTCGTTCTTCTAACTTTAGTTTATTATTGTTTTAATTTTTCTACTATCTTTTTTGTTGCCATTACCGTGAATGCTACGTTATAATAAATATAATTAATCTATTAATGTAAATAATCTAAAATAAATAATAAGAGTATTCTTAACATCAGCACTGGCTATTCCGCTCTAGCTACATATAAGTTTCGAATTAAGAACGCTAGTGTTTTTTTTAAATTTTAAACCCGTTTTTTAATAATTATCACAGAGTATATTATAAATGTAAAATTATTGAATTTTGTGATATACATACATTGAAAATCTTTGAACACTCTACGAATATAGTTTTAATGTAAATATTGTCAGTCCAGTCGTGGCGCAGCGGCACGAAGTGTGACTGTAAAACCGACTGGTTGTGGGTTCGATCCCCACTCGAGGAGATGAAATATATACTTACATTTATATTTCCATTTCTTCGCTCTGGTGTCGAGGGTAAGCGCGACGTTGAGTTCTGCCACTCAACACACAATGCCTCCAGAATTCGGCAGAAAGTGGGGAAAATGTCTTAACACTAGGTTCCCTGTGCCTACCCTGCTGTGTGCGGTATACAGCGTGAAGCTGAAAAAAAAATCAATCCAATCAACCGGTAATTATGCCGATTAACCTATATAATTTTGGTTTATGAATGAATTTAACTGGAACTATATAAAAATTTGTTATGCCAATATTATTTATATTACCAGTACCAGAAAAACTACTGTATAAAAATAACAGGTAAAATTTATAGTACTATTCTAAAAGAACATGATTCGGACTGATTCAATGATTTTTAATGCTAATGTTGTTAGAAAACGCCATAAAAGTCAAGTTATTCTCTATTATCTCCCATCATATTGAATAGTAGTCATTAAAACCAGATTAAATGGTAATAAATAAGAGACAAATGTCGGCATCTTCTTGTTATAAAATTTAAATAATTTTGAACACCTGGCAGTGTAACGTGACACCGCAGACGGGCGCACCGGTATAAATTATAAATTAAAAAAAAAAAAAACTAAAGTGATAATAAAATAAATTATAAATTTAATTTATTGTCACTTTAGTTTTATTTAAATATGTGAATATCATATTTATTGTTTACACGTGTCTTTTTTTAATTAAAAAAAGTTAAATTTATAAATTATGTTTTTTTTATTGATACTTCCAATTACGTTTTTATAATAATATAAAGAAGTTTCTATTAATAAACTCAGTAATAATAAAAATTGATGACCATATAGCGTTCTTGGAACAAATATATCGAATGAAAATATTTTTACCTTAAAGTAGTTAGTTAAACTTTCTAATTGAGAATTTACTTTTTTAAAAATAAAATACTAATTTAAATTAAAACTATTTAATACGTCTGATCGATTTGGAGATCACAACAATATTATTTCTTAAAGTTAAAATTATTTCTCACACAAAAGTTATAATGTATTGCGACATTTAACATGAATTTTTATTAAACAATAAAAGTGCTTATACCAATAATGGGAATATTCCGATGGTCTCGCTGAGCCAGCGGAATAATCTCGCTTAACCTAATACTGAGGGTTTGGGTGAGTGCATAACTCCTCCCTCCCCAAGTGCGAAATTATCGGGTTGTTCATTTTTAATAACTTTCCGATGATTTCGCGAACAATTAATATGTAAGATTTTATAACGAAAAATATAAAGTAACAATGAGAGTATACATAAAAGAAATAAAAATATAAAGATGTAAATTAAAATTTCACTGATTCTAGGATTTCCTTCACTATTAATTTCACTATCACTGAAAACACTTTGCTTTAGTACCGCTGACATATATTTTACTTCGTCCAAATTGATTCCCCTCATATTGAGTACGCGTGTACTGGATGATACAGGGGTTCTACTCATAGGCAGCTGTGGCAAAACTAAATCTTGCTTGGTTCCCACAGGATCGTTCTCTATGAGGTTGACATGGTTACGAATCTTTATGTTCTTTACCTCAACATTACATGGTTCGTCTAAGGTCATAACATAAGTCCCAATAATAGAATATTTATTGACATCTCCATTACACGTTTCAGTTAAAGTGTTTCTAAATTTTGAAAATAGTATCCAACTTGTAGATGTGATTCTTTGGATTCTTACATTCTCTATGTCAATTTGTCTTTGCTCACATTGTGTAACGTTATCTTCAAATTTTAAGAGTTGCTCGATACAAGTTATTTCAGGATAAAGAGTTTGGTGATGTTCCTTGCACAAGAATTGTTCTCCAGCAGCGAGTGACCGGCATGGTTTTATGATCGGTAAGTATTTCGTACCCTTTGCCAACAGGTAGGGATATTTAGGGATAATGGAAAAGGTTTTATTTTCTGATTTATGAAAAATAGGTAAGGAATATAATTTAAAATAGTTATAAGTAATGTTATCCGTAATTGGAATCTCCATTATAAACGTAATCTGGTTTTGCTTAATATATGATTTAATATTAATTGTTTCCTCTAGTTTTACCAAATTTTCCGCACTCGGCGTATATATTAAATTTTCAGTTTGAGATATTAAAAGTAAATGTTGTAATAGTTCAGTAGAATTAATAATACTTTGATGTAATATGGATATTTTACTGAAAGCTAATGCAGTTTCTATTTCTCCTAACTTAATGAATATAGTACGAAAGTTACTTACGAACAAATTAAAAAGACTTATTATATATGTGGTATACACTAAATGATTATCCTTAGAAACTAACTCTTTGATCATAGATTCAACAATTTTCAAACGCTCATCTAATACAACAGAATTTTGATTCAAAACTTCAGTAGTATTTATAAAACTATCAAGCATTTTAGATATTAAAGTAAATTTGTTCCTCATTGTAGTTTGATCATTTGCGAGCTGAGAAATGATTTTTTCATATCTTACAGCGTCATTATAATCCAAATTCCCAGTAATAATTTTAATAAGAGAACCCAGTGGATTGAAAAGGCCTCTCTTAAAACGTTTTTGTGGAACTAGCTGTTCATATTTTTGTACGGTGATATCGCGAATATATTCAACGTGCAATCTTGCAACTTGGAAATCACGTAAGTAAGAAATATTTTTATTAATTAAACTGTTAAATTCATTGTATTTACTTATGACAAAGTTTAAATCATCATATATTTTATTTAAATTTAAAACCTTAATTATAGTCCAGTAATCTGTTTGAAGATACGCCTGACCTTCTTTTACAGGATACACGCCTGGATTATTTTCAAGAGATTGCAGATGAAGGGCCAGCACAGGTCCCATTATTATCAGTGTCAGCAAACACCACCTGCGGAGGGCGTTTTATATTTTTAACGGGAACTTTAGATTTTCTTTGACCAATTTGTATTGGTATAACGTTATTTGAATCTTTTCCTATAATTTTGGCTTTATGATATCGCGGTTTATCCTTGCTTTTCCGTTTATTAACGTCTTTCGTAAATATAATTTTTCCTAATGGAAGATCTATTTCATCTTCACCACCTCTACTTTCCTTTACTTTCTGCTTAATTTCAATCATTTTTTCGGCTAAGTGTTTATATAATACTTTTAAACGTTTTGCATGATCTCTAACCAATTGCTGTATATATCGTTTCTCTAAATCTATATCAAATAAACTACTTGAATCCGTGTGACCAAATACTACTTCAAAAGGGGTTAAACCGGTGACAGAATGGATAGAATTATTATAGGCAATAATGGAATACATCATCACTGATGCTGCATCCGTACATTTCTCTTCATATTTCGCGCATCTATAAATTTCATTAATAGTAGAATGTAAACGCTCAATTAAACCCATCGAATTAGAGTTGTTAGGGGAGCCGATATGGATTTCGATTTTATGTAAACTCAAAAATTCTTTCATTAGTTCATTATTAAATTCGCTACCAGGATCGGAACTAATCTTTTTAGGGGTACCATAAAATGAAAAATATTTCATAAGCGCACGCACTACTTCCGCGGTCGATCTATTATCTATTGGAATGGCTTGACCTAATTTACTAAATGCATCTATAATAGTCAAATAGTAATTTCCTTCTATTTGAAAAAGATCAATGAATAATTCTTGAAACGGGGCGTCTTGTGTTTGAGTCAACTGTAAAACAGGTTTAAAAGGTTTTCTATCGTATTTCATTTTACAACATATTTCACAAGCGTTAATAATAGCTGAAATAGTTTCTTGCATATTGTGCCAAAAGTAATTCCTACGTATACTTGCTAGAGTTTCCTTAATACCGCGGTGACATGTTTTGCCTTGATGATGTTTTAATACAATAGCTCTTTGTTCTTTTTCATTTTCTATAAAAATTACTCGCTCTGTACATTCGAATAATAGAACGGTATCCTTCCTAAATAATTCTATTACAATACTAGTAAATTGTTTCCGATGTTCATTATTTTCAAAGTAAATAAAATACTTGGTTTTTGGTTTAATATATTCTTTTAAAAACTGTTTAACTAAATCTCTATTATAAGTGGGTAAAAATACTTCTAATACTTTTTGCTTTTCACGTGAAAGATCGCGAACTTGTATTTCATTCTTAAACCATGTATATACTAGAATTTGATTTGGCTTTGTGTCTATAGCTTCGTGTAATATTGGTATACCTAACGATTCTACGATATTAGCGGAATGAATTGTGTCTGTTTTGGATGTTTCAGACGGTGACCTAACTGGATAGTCACATGTCCTAGGTGAACTCGGCACTGATAAAGTTTCAGAATCGGAAAGGGTTATAGGTTTTTTACTAGAACTACATTCTGATATAGATATTGTACTAGAGTCATTGCGTTGCCTTAGCCCTTTCTCTTTCTTGTCAAAATTAACTATCATGGAGTCCTTTTCATTGTCTGAATGTGTTGCATTTATTCTAATTCTTGACAAAGTGTCTGCATTTAAATTTTGGTTTCTCTTTTTATAAACTATGTCGTCGGTGTCAGTCATTGTTTCGTTATTGTTTTGTATGAGATTACATTCTGAAATATTAATATTCGAGGTTTTAAACGCTTTATTAATAGTCAAAGTCATAGGTTTATCTAAAGTATTTTGAATTATTGTTGATGCATAACCATTAATACTATTTACTAATGCAGAAGGCATTCGTATACCAGGTATAAACTCTTTATATTCAATTAGTGCTTCTCCCGAGTGTAAATCAGTAGGGATCTTTACTCGTTGTTCACACCGGGGTTGTAAATGAACGAGATAATTCAAATTATTAATGATAGGGATGTCAGTGGTCTTAGTTCTCAGTAGTAAATGTTTGAGGTCAATAATCGCGTCTAATTGTTTAAGTAAATCGTTTCCTATAAGTCCGTCGTAGCGTTCATCTACATCATATAAATGAAATTTATGATAGTCCATAGTATTAAAAGTCGGAAATAGCGGAATTTCAATAACTTCTTTATGTTGGCTAGAAGCATGTGTGCTAATAACTTTAAATGGTTCATATTTAATAAAATTAGGAAAATATTGGTAAGCAATACGGGGGCTAATAAACGAACGAGTGCTGCCAGTATCAATAATTAATTTTGAATTAATTTCTGGAATTAAAATATGAGGTAATTTAAGATTTGGGTCACAATTTAATTCTATGATTTCTTCTTTTTGCGAGGCTTTTGATTGAAAATTTTCCTCGACTAATGGCGTTACAGTATAGTTTTCTATTTCGTCATTATGTGTATAAGTCACGTCCTCATCATACGGTTCGTAATTTATATTGTCATAAGGATCATAATCATAGTAATAGTCGTATTCTAAATTTTCTTTTTGTAAATCAGTTTCATTTAACCTAAAACCTTGTTGCGCTATTTGAGGTCGCGGGGGTGCCGTTCTCATAGATATGTCAGTTGATTCTAAGCGGTTATTCTGTGGTGGTCTTTGACCAAACTGTTGTGGTGTCATAGTAAGATTTTGTGGATGCTTATACCCGAACTGTGGATTTTGGGGTGGCCTATACCCGAATTGTGGATTTTGGGGTGGCCTATACGCGAATTGTGGATTTTGGGGAGGCCTATACCCGAATTGTGGATTTAGGGGAGGCCTATACCCAAACGGTTGAGGTTTTAATATTGTTTGCTGCGGTTTATATTCAAATTTTGGTTGTTGTGTAAATTGAGGTCTATTAGTATGGATTCCAAAATTAAATTTTTGCGGAGGGGTAATATTATTTTGTGTAAATGACGACCCTGCGACGTTAGGCGTTGGCCTCGGCGCCGTTGAATTATTAAGAAAGCGATTACGCAGTTGATACTGTTCGTGAAAATTAACTTCTTCCAAAACTATTGATAGAGCTTGTTCTAATGTACTAGGTGATTTAAGTCTCACAATACGCACCATATTTTCTGGTAAATTATAGAGAAAAACATTTAATGCTGTATGATTATAAATAGTAATTTTAGCGTTTCTAACTTCTTCGTCTGCCGATAAATTTACTTTAGATATTAACAGAGACCGAATATTTTGTATTCTGTTACAAAACTCTAAATAACTTTCCCCTGTTTTAATTTTACATGATTCGAGAGAAATTTTTATACATTCTTCGCTACGTGGGTCACCGAAATGTTGTTCCAATAACTCTTTTAACTCAGGCCAAGTCTCTACATCCTCACGCTCGGATAACAACGCGGCGGCGTCATCTATTAATCTACTAGTTATAGCATGTAAAACATAAATATTCTGATGCTGATGACCACGATATTTATTTATAATGTACTCACATTTCCTAAAAAATAAATTTAATATTCTTTTGTCACCACCGAAAAGAGGAATTAACCGTAACATTTCATTGGGTATTGGTACTACGCTATTTGACGCTAAAGGAATTTCTCGCGATTGTTCCATTTTGTAGAGTAAAAATTAATAGAGAGCTCTGAAGTTTTAAATCAATTACAATATTTTTAACTAATTAAAAACACACAAAAATATAAAATATATCAAAACACATATAACAAAAAATATATATAAAATAGCACACAGTAAATTAAAAATATAAAAATAGTAGGAAAATAAAACACAATAAAATTCAATTTTTTTATTTCACAATACATAAAAAACAATTACGATCGATTTTTAGATCATTAATTATTTATATTTTATTTTTATTTAATTATTAAAATATTTTAATTATATTACTTCTAGACGTTAATTAGTCTATGGAGATACTTTTCTTAGAACTACAGTTTCAATAGAGTTTTATATTAAAACCAGATACGTTATAATGCGAGACGTTCAATCCCAAAATAACGCCACTTATATCTATTGTAAATCTCAAATAGAATGTGGGAATATAAGAAAAAGGAAGGCAAAGAGTTTTACTCACCGACCGATCGCTGATCCCATCTTCTTGTTCAACTTATTTATTTGGTTCGTGGATAGCCTAAGTCTATTCGCACTGTACTCGCGATTTTTGGGCGAATTTGGACACCCAAATCTACAAGACACGCAGACCTATGATAGACTATCCTACCGACTGCGCCAGTTAAACTTTCTAATTGAGAATTTACTTTTTTAAAAATAAAATACTAATTTAAATTAAAACTATTTAATACGTCTGATCGATTTGGAGATCACAACAATATTATTTCTTAAAGTTAAAATTATTTCTCACACAAAAGTTATAATGTATTGCGACATTTAACATGAATTTTTATTAAACAATAAAAGTGCTTATACCAATAATGGGAATATTCCGATGGTCTCGCTGAGCCAGCGGAATAATCTCGCTTAACCTAATACTGAGGGTTTGGGTGAGTGCATAACTAGTTTGTTAATATTTACCATAAACAATATTTGTTTTTTTACTCATAACCACTGAGGTTACAATAATTTAACGTCTTAAAAACGGAATCGGGTAAAAACTAAATGATTCACTCTGTCTCAGAAAAAAAAAAAAACAATTTGTAACTTTATATATTTCACTTAAAGTTATTTTTGCTATAACTTTCGAATAATTGAGTATATTTCTAAGTTAATATTAAAATGACTCAAGAAATATTTTAAATCACTTCAGAAATTTAATAAATCAGTTGTTCCAAATGTCAGAAATGTTTTATATAAAGTGAAATACATCAACAGCTTCACGCTGTATCCCGCACACATCAGGGTAGGCAGAGAGAACCTAATGTTAAGACACTCCGTTCCCCACTTTCTGCCGAAATCTGGAGGCATTGCGTGTTGAGTGGCAGAACTCAACGCCGCGCTTAACCTCGACACCAGAGCGAAGAAATTGAAATATAAATTTAAGTAAATATTTCATCTCCTCGAGTGTTGATCGAACCCACAACCAGTCGATTTTACAGTCACACTCTGTGAAGTGGGGAACGGTGTGCGGGATACAGCGTGAAGCTGATTTGATTTTTTAAAATAATATAGGTACATGATTCAAATATATATATAGAGATATACAGTCGTTCGACATTTGTGATGTAAACCAACTCCGCACCATTACCAGGAAATTAGTGCACTCGTCATCTGACCTACCCCACTAATTTGTCCCACGAACAGAGCAATGCACGCTTCCTACATCATATTTTACGATATAAATTATATTTACGAAAGTGGAAATTCGAGAATTTTTGACATTCTATATATTAAATTACTTTAAATTATATTTGAGGCCAGTCGTGGCAAAAGGCCATAAAGTGTGACTGAAAACGCGACGTGAGTTTGATTCCCATTCGAGTAAATGAAATATTTCATATTTTCGTTTCTTCGCTCTGGTGTCGAGGGAAAGTGCGGCGTTGAGTTCCGCCACTCAACATGCAATGCCTCCAGAATTCGACGGAAAATGGGGAACGGAGTCTACTGCTGTGAGCGGATTACAGCGTGACACTAAAAAAAGTAATATTTACCTAAAATAAACTAGGGAGATGAAGTTGTAAAGTAGCCAAAGTATTAGATAAAGGACCTCCTTATAAAAAAGTTTCTTACAAAAAAAAATCAAATTTACAGACCTATATTATTATTACTTTGCCCATTTAACTTACCTATATAGTTTAGAAAATTATTTCTAAAAAATCAAAACATTTTAGTAGGTTCGTTTAAGCTATAGCTACTCCCATCAAACAGCCGAGACTCAGCGGCGACTGCCAACGATCCCACCAACCGGCCTAACTGGCTTGCTATTATGAAAATTAAACACCATATACTTATAACGTGTTGTAGGAATTACGAAGTGTACTTTTTATAGACACGGAGTGAATAGTAAGCGTTATAATATTAGATACTCTCATGTAGCATTTCCCTTTTCCTCGCTAAAGAATATGGCGATTTCCAATAAATATAGTAGAAAAAAAAATGTAATGTCTGGCAGTGATTGCTTAAAGCAATAAGACCGCCTTTGCATACGTGTTTTTTCTTGTTTATTTATGTTGTTCATTTTTTTTTTATATTTCTTTGTGTGCAATAAAGTTTATTGTATTGTATTGTAATTTCGTTTGGCTGAAAGACTGTCAAAGAGGGGACCCCCCGGGATAGGCTTAATTTATACTTGAGTCAAAGGTCTTAGACATTTCTTTCAACTCCTCATCTTCAAACGCGATGGGCTGGGATGGGCACGGTGAATCCTAAGTAGTTTCTTCTCTCAATGTTTTTCTCGTACAAGAATCGAATCTGCAATCAAGATAATGATCGAGCCATGACTTTGCAAAAATGTTTATAATACACCCATAATAAATGTGCTTTCGAAACATAATCTAACGGAAACGTGCCCGTTTTGACATTCCCACACAAATTACGATTAAGAGAAAAACTAAAGACGCAAACTGACATCGTAAAACGGAAATTATATATTTTTAAACGCGATCGTTGCCAACTTTTCACCTTAAACTTGTTGGCGAGCTTCGTTAGCGCCTGACTGCCTGACTGCTTCATAAGCCAATAAAGCTTCATATTAAAGTTGTTATAAAACCTCGATCTCAAATAAACATTTATTAGAAATAAAACAATACAAACATCTTAAGAATTCTACAGATTAAATATTGCTAAATATATATAAGAGTAAAAAAATACAAATCAGCTCTATATTAAGGTATCTGAATGTTCTATATTATAATTTCGCAGTATCAAACAGTCGTAATCACTGTAAATAACTCATGTTGCAACCAAAACCTCAATTACCTAGTTTTCTAAATCATATTAGATATCGCAATAATGACGTAGATTAATTGAAACATTTATAATTAAGAGTAGCGCACTTAACGATCAATATGAAATGTAAAAATATTTACAAATATTTCTCTATTAAAGTAAATATATTAAATGGTAGCATGTCTACTTTATTAATAAATCTAATAATTAGGAATGCAGTCTGTATCTATTGCTTAAAACGTTTTAATTGGTTAAAAAATTGATTATGAAAAAAAATTAAAAGAACATAATACTCAAACAAAAAAAAGCTCGATGTTAATCTGATTAATAGAAAAAAATCATAAATATGAACTTTAAACATAATTAATATAAATGTTAACAATAACGATAAATAAATAACTTTGACACTCAATCAACGCTATAATTTCACAACTATAATTGGAAAACTAACTCGAATTACATGCAACAAATGATTTAATTCAAGATTTCAAATCAATGAACAGAAACGCGTGTCCGGCCTCTGTCTCTCCGTCGTGAGCAGTGAAAGGTATCTTAATTAAATCGATAGCAAGCTGCTTCCACTAAGATTAATTTTGCCACACCGAAGCCTCTCACGATCTCTCTACCTCGTTTATACGGAAACAAACGCAATTCTTATCTTAGAGCCTATAAATGACTATTTTATATAATAATTTTTTATTAAATATAAATTAAGTTGTTAGGGTCTATAGGGGTTTTTTTAGGTGTAGCGAATAATTTGGATAGGGGAGATGAATGACGTATCATTATGCTCTCCCCACTGTTTGAAAAAATTGAGATAATGAATTATATTTTGTATATATCTGTATCCTATAACATTTTAAAGTAATGTTAAACTTTCAACTACGACTTAACTAACTATATAAAAAAGAAAGTTTCGTTCAAAAGTCTCCTATATAAAGGATTATCGTTCAAAATCTTTAATATATATAAAAAAGGTGATTTTCCCAAAAAAAATATAATTTTAGAAACAGATGCAACATATAGCAGTATTTATATAGATATCGTGAAAATGTTAAGTAATTAAGTGTTATAATACTAAGAATGAAGGGTGAACAGTCAGACAAGGGCGTGGGTAACTTCCTTGATTTTATAAATTGCAAGTTGTTTTTTGTTTGTTTGTATCGGATATCAACTTTAAATTTTCCATGGCATATTTATATGTATTTAATTATATACAATGTACATATTTTTTATATAAGAAAAACTTTTTGTTTTTCTTTAGTTTCATATATACGAAAATTTGCATATTTTATTTTATTAATATATAAAGTGAGGAACGGAAGGTCACAATGGAAACGAAGTGTGTTAACTCTAGGTTTCTAAGTTCCCTCTATCTACCCTATTATGTGCGAGATATAGCTTGAAGCTATACAAATAATATAATTAAGTATAGTGGGACAGCATCTAATTGCAAACTGGATGGTTGTGGATTCGATCCCATAATAATATTTAAATTATTTTCTTTTTCCTGCATAAGGCAAAGTACAGTATTAAATTACTTAATTACATACAATGTTAGTCCATTAGGTCATTCGTTACGCATTCGATAATTAGACAGTGTGAGCGTAGTGCCTCAACTCTGTTCACTCTGCCTTCACTTCTATCCGAGAAAAAGGATGAAGTTGCTTATTTTATTGAAATTTTAAATTCTAATTTATACATAATAATATCCTAGCGTTAATACAATTTATTAATTTTTAAACAATATATATTATCATCTACATGCATCCATCTCGAAATGCAAAACTATCACAAAGACATACAGACATACATATATACATATATACATATAAATGTTCACAATGTTGCAGCTGTCAGTGTCCTGGATAATTTTAACGTGACATGTGACACACCGTTCTATGCGTGCGACCGTGTGTTTATCTTTGTTAGATACTAATTACAATTTCAATTAGCCCTGGTATGTTTAAAAGGGTTCAATATATTGCTTTAAGAGCCATCTTTTACATACAAAAATAGTAAAATATACAACTAAAACACATTTTGTACCTTACTTATGGAATTTAAACACAAAAACGATATACGATATAATTATCGCTGTAAACAATTGTTTTTTATGATTCTTAATTTCTTGTATGCACATTATTCTATAAAACAACACGTAATGTGTCGAAATCGGGAATAATATTAAGAACGGAGTGTCTTAACACGATTTTATTTCTGCCTACGTTACTATATGCGGGGTATAGCGGGAACAAAAAAAAAATATCTTGCATTAAATATTATTTAAAATAGCACATCGTCAGCATAGAGTGTAAACTTGCTAAATCAGTTTTTTTTTGTTTGTATATCATTCGAAAGTATAAAAAAATAAAAAATACTTTTCATATAATATATTTCATATAGTAGTGAATACAAATCAATTCTTGAAATTGTTAAAATCTGTTTGTTTATTAACTAATATTTTTTTTTGCATCTTCGAAGAATAAGACCCGGTGTCAAATAGAGGTAGTTTTATCGCTTGCGGCGTCGTGTAGTCTCCGCCTGTAGCACACACGTACACCCAACGCCACGTAAGGTGCGTACAGAACTGGACATTTACATAAATACATGTAAATACATGTAAATTAACATTTTCTGTATTTACATTTTACATGTACTATAGTATAGTTTAGATAAAGATAAATTTTGTATATAAAATTTTATCTCTAAGACTTATTATTTATAGTCTTTACTTAGTTATTGAATGTGGACAAAATTATAGGATATCGTATCACAAATCACCGATATTAAATCTTACATAGTAATATTAGTTGGTTATTTTCGGTTAACTTCGTTGTAATTGAGGCAAATTACGCTCGATCAATCTAAAAGTAAACTGTTTTAAAGTAACGAGGCTAGAAAACTGTGAACTAGGCTGAATGTGAACGTATCGGCGTGTCTTAGAATAGTTTACATTCTATTTCCAACATTTATTATCTTTAATAAGCCCTACTCATCACCCTTATGTGATGATGATTACACCGATTATTAACCTTAAAAAAACTAGCCATGTTCTACTATAATAGAGGTCTCTACCCCATAATGGATAGTAATTGGCGATTAAAAGCTATTAATATATAATAAAAAGCGGTTTTACACGGTTCAATCTAAACGCACCCTAACGAGTGCGTTGCCAAGAAGTCTGCCGCGACGCACGCACACTCGCGCACTAATGTGAAACTCGATACACGCACACTAGCCGCGGGGAAATCAGTCGGCCTGCGCGTACGCAATGTTAAAAAGGCCCTATATACATTTTGTAGTGAATATACTTACTAAGTTGCTTTATGGAAATTAAATTTACTATGCTTCTTGTTTTGTAATATTGTTTAATATAAAAATCGCTTCACGTTCTCGCAATAATAGTTTTATTCAATATTTTCCGTAAAATACGGCTGTCGTTGAACTTAAAATGGTTGATAATTTAAAATGCAATTTACGCATCCGTTTCTCAAAATAGGACCATCGCCCATCTATATTTTAGAAATAAAACGACGATATGTCAGTTGTTTCCTTTTGATATTACGGTCCCATTAAATATTATGTATGTGGCAAGCTTTTAAAGTTCAAAGATGTAATAATATAAATAATCTGTGCCAAATCAAAATGAAAGTTAACATCAAGAATTATAGTAACAGAAAATAAACTTAAATATTTATATCTTTTTCAGTGTGCATTTATTTATTTTTATCTGTTGTAACTTAAGACTATTAAATTATTTATACTTTACAAATTTCTTATATATTTTCCTTCTATGCACAGCGCCTGATTTGAATCTTAACATAAGATTGCTTATTTGGGTCAGATATTCGATATCCCCGATAGAGTCCCCGCGAAGGGCGGCCGTGTGATTGATGTTTATATAAATGATAAATTAAAGGAACAAGCATTATTCATCGTCGAGAAATGCATAGTGCATTGTTTTATTGTACCTCGGACCTCGGTATCTGAATGTGATAAATTAACAGTCATACAAAGCTGCTTTAAGTGTTTATTCTAATGGTAAACGTGTTATTTTTTATTTATCCTATAAATTAAAGAATATTGTAATGTGCAATTTAAAAAAAATAAATATCTATAGTTAAAATTATAAAATGGAGAACACGCTAATGTCAGAACCACCGGTTCGACTTTAAAAAATATTTTTGTGTTAGATATTACATGCGTTGAGAAACTTTTCGATTAAACAATTCAAAAAATAAAGACATCACTAAAATATTAGATCCCTTTAAGAAGAGCTCTTCAAAAGGAATTTTGCAAAAGGAAAGGAGAGTAGTATATTTATGAACGAAGTGGTGTGAAATAAAATTTGTCTCCAGACACAGTGTAGGACATCCCTAGAGCTATAAATTGTCACATGAAACGCTCTAAAAATATATTCGACGGATGATCGTGTTTATTAAAATTGATAAAGTACTACTTTGGTGGGTGCCTTATATTTAGATTTTATATTTTTGTTTTTATATTCGCATGGTAAGCTATAATTGTGTCCTTAAGTACCTACCAGGTCAGCTTTGAGTCCAGTCGTGGCGCAGGGACACAAGCGTGTGACTATAAACGTTACAGGTTGTGGGTTCGATTCCCACTCGAGTAAATGAAATATTTAATGTTTTCATTTCTTTGCTCTGGTGGCGAGGCTAAGAGCGGCGTTGAGTTACATACCTCCAGAAATCGGCGGAAAATAGAGAACGAAGTGTCTTAACATTAGGCCATCTGACGTGAAGAATATTATAAAATTCTCTTCCAGAATAAAACGACGGAATACGTTGAAATCATTCAATTTCTTAAGGCGAAACTAAAGCGATACATCACATAATTTTAAAATGAAGATAAAAATCGCGAGAATAAAATATCTAAATATATACATTAATTCTTGTTACAGAAGAGCTTTATTTCTCTTATTGAAGTGCATTCACACACTAGAATTTATACCAATGTATAATAAGTTAACAACTTTATATCAACTGTCTCAACGATCCATGCCTATAAATACTGAAATCATCAATTTGTTCTTTCTTATATTAGTATCTTGTTTAACATTATTTTCTTGCCGCTGTATCTCGCCAATAGCAACATAGGAGAGGGAACCTGGGAAAAATAATGTTAAGACACTTTGTTCCCATTAATTATTTCATTTAATCGAATGGGAATTGAGTTCTTGTTCTCTTGAGCTACAGACAGAAAGGCCTTACGAAATATACAAATTAAGAATTATAATATATTCATAGAAATAGTATTGAAGTGTTCGTCTGTAATTTTTTATAAAAAGAAGATTCACGCTTTTGAGCGCACAGCAGTGTAGACAGGAACCTAGTCTTAAGACACTCGGTTCCCTACTATCCACCCAATTTTCGAGACATCACATGAGAGACATCAACGTCGCGCACTGTCTAACTAAACGACTTGAAAACAGTAAAATTACAATGTTTACCTACGCATATAATTAAAAACTTAAATATTTTTAAAGTGCAATAATAGCACAAAAAGAACTAGGTCAATTTCCATATTTTCAGTTGCAAGCACACACACACAACGGTATCTATGTATACAATATAACATACATTTCATTATATTCTACGTATATGTGAGTAGTATGCGTGCGAGTCGTCACATTATTCAAAGCGAATAGCATTGAAAGTACGTTGACACGGCCGACGCAGGACAATAGTAGACGTCCATCACACGTTATATATGTATATTAAAATGCTATCTATATCTATCTATCTATTGCAACTGATTGTTACATCTCTCTCTTATAAGTGAGTTTTGATTTTGAATAGCTTAGAATTGTTATTGGATATAAAGTTGTATTTTATATGAAAATATTTTAACCGGATTAGTCGCGTATATTTAAGATTATACATATTTGGAAACCCGGCGTTTTGAACACTTTGCAGTAGACCGATCGTGAAAATCAAAGAACTTATTATATATATTATAGTTATATTTTTCCTGGTTTCGTTATGTGGCCGTCTAGATTACAATTTGTGTTTTATTAAGCTTAAAAAGTAAACATATGACAGTGAC
The DNA here is from genome assembly GCA_021202915.1 of Heliconius himera. Lineage (NCBI taxonomy): Eukaryota > Metazoa > Arthropoda > Insecta > Lepidoptera > Nymphalidae > Heliconius > Heliconius himera. The sequence continues at coordinate 229,273 of JAJHJA010000580.1, forward strand.
GTTTGCATTTTTTTTGTAAACAAAAACAGAAGTTTCATGTGTTTCAAAAAAATTAAACGATGCAAAGCAAATAGGAACATTTAATTGTTTATTTATAATTTGAAATCGTTCAGATTCACTTTTGTGAGAAAGTAGAATTTATATAATACATAGGTATACTTAGCATTGCAGTCGACGGCGGCCTCGGTATCTGACCGGTATCGAACCCGCGTCGTCTCGAGGCCCTGCCGACTCACGAAATAAATACGTTGCATTTTATTTATCTCACATCGCAATATTCTTCTGGCCGTGACTTTGATATAAATATATATGTTGTACTTATTGTGTAAATGATAAAAATATGCTTACATGTTTTAAAGGGTTTATATTTGATGTAGAATGTAGATGTTTATAGTTGATGTAGATATTTTCAACAAGATCACAATTTTAATATTGGTTATGAATTTCATAATCCTCCTCTAAACTTAGTCAAAGCAAGTCAGTTAGTTCAGGTCTAGTAATTATTCATGATAAAATATATTAATAATGAGATAAAAATAAATAACCACTTTGTATCTCATTTCCAATAACTATCGTAATATCACTCGATTTGGCGCCTTTATATTTACACAGATAAAAAATAAATCAAAGCTCAAAATCTATTTTTAGGATTATTTCTAATAAAATAAATTCTATTTATTTAAGAATGAAATAAGTTATCATAAATATTCTTATATTACTGGTTAATATAAATATTTAGCTCATAAAATATGAAATACTAAAATTAATACTTATTTGATAAAAATTAATTTACATAACATGTTCAAATGCGAACGTTACAAACCGTAAAATGTTAATAAGATTTTAATTATTGTATATATTTATTTTATTCGTCTAGAACAATCTTATTTATGAATGGAATGCCCACACGCTCGGCGCGTGAATGAAAAATTATTGAGCTTTCGGAGTGATAAGAGTATATTTGGAGAATTGCCAGAATTAAAGATCTCACAGAACATCCAAGGATTGTTTAACAATAAATAAAAAGTTAATGTTTCTGACCAGACGGCGTTGACAACTTTACTTATTTGCCAGACGACATAACAAGATTATAAAAACACGACTGAGACACCATTTATTTTACATTTTCAAATTATTCAATATACATAGATAACTTACTACGCTACAGATACTTCATAAAATGTTACTTCAAAATTTTAAAAAAATCATACTGAAATAGCTTACAAACATATTGTCGTTTAACTTTTTAACTTATATTGTATAACAAAAGTAAATACTAACACATTCTATAATTATAATACATATTAATAGGGGTTTGTGTAAAAACGTAGAAAAATAAAAAAGTTTCTAAGAAAAGATTATTTATATTACATGTTAATCAAAATGTTATTGACCTCATCAGCTGTTTGAGACGGATATGGTTTTTTTAAGTAAGAAAATTGTAAAACAGGTAAGTTTGAAATAGTAAAAACTTCTCTCTCTTATCTTCTATATTTGAACTATTTACACATTATGTGAGAGTAGGCGAATAAAGCCTCATATAAAAATTATCTGTTTTTATTTCCAGATTTTTAATTTTATAAATTTTATTTTTAATATGTAGTCATATAATATTCTAATTAAATAATCCTATAATTATATAAAAAAAATTGTCAAGGTTCGCGGGCTCATGTGGGTCAGTGACTCTAAACAGGTTTAGCAGATATTACGCAATGTACACAATAGTATATCGTGATCTCAAGTAGCGTTTACATTACGCAGGTGATATATTGTGGTAATCACGAAAAAGTGATAATTTAAATTGTATTAAAAACATATAAACAAAGGATTAATTAAATTACAATAATTGTAAATTGGTTAAAAGACTAGAATCTGTGTCTTAAAAAAATAAAAAAAAATGACATTTTGATTTCGCGGTAATGGCTTTTGAAACTACTGAGGGGTTAGATTTTATTTTAAGAAATAAAACTTTTAATGTTAAGTAAATTAGAAATTTCACAAGATCAAAGACTGCAGATGTGTTGCGTTAATTATTATTAGTGGTGCATAATTTTGGCGGCACTCGACGACATGACACATTTATCACTCGAAGGTACGTCTCCAGATATTGCCATTTATTATATTTATATTAAAATTAAATACCCGTTGAAGATAAATTTCACACAATTAGAAGATTTCATATTTTCTGGTTTTCTTTTTATTTCTTAGAAGCTTTAGTTTAAGCAACACGCTTACAATATATTAACAAATATCTATGACTAATATAGTATAATATATACATAGATTATATCAGCTCCACTCATTAAGATAATATGCGGATATTCTATAAATAACAAAAGAAAATAACAGAGCTGAGTTATATAAATAATTGCAATAGTGAATTCTCTCGATATTGATTCATGGGTTTTATTTAAAGCATTATTTTGTAATTAGACCGCGTGTACGTCAACACCGTAGGTAGGTATTTTATTTTTGTTATATTAGTACATTTGTTTTGTTTGCGGTTTCCTCCAAAGCGTGTGCCGTAACCGAAGTCATTCATAATGTACCTATTATAGTATTATATTTTGTATTATATTATATACTTTTAGTTTATTTATTGTTGAATTTAAATAATTAAATAGCTTGTTTTGAATAATAATATAGTTTTTAAATGTTTTTTCTTATCTATCTAAGTTTTAGCATTTCTTCCTTAAACATCATCGGTAAATATTATCTGGTTTTTCTATCTATTTATAAAATTATTGAGGACAATTTTAAAATATAAAAATAATTTTTATCAAATATGTGTATAGATTTAAAAGATTTTTTAAAAAAAGTTTTTTGTACATATGAAAATACGAAAACGAACTTGTGCGCATATCAGAATAGATAAAATAACCTAGTGTTAAAACACTCCAAAGAACAAAACAGAAAACAATTTTCAAGATTCAACTGTTAAGAATATTTAAAAATTCAGTTCAATTTGAATAAATTAAAAAAAACTATGAACTTTAATTGTTACAGATTATTATTATATTTTGTGTGTATTCTCGGAACGTGGCGGCAATTATTTATCATTTACATATGCCTGTAAGAACTGTTGGCGTCCGCTTCCTCTAGTCTTGTCTGTTTCCGGTTTGCGGCACATTAAGTGCAATTACGTCGACGGAATAAAGGGACATTCTTACATATTTTATTTATAATATTACCTAGTAGCTAGTAGTCTTGTTAATTCAACTTCCTTTTACCCGACTGCGGTGAAGCCCTAAAGGGGTTATGTTTTTGCGCGTATGTATGTGTGTCTGTTCCTTTGTGCCTTTGTAACTGTTAATCCAGTTGCCTTGTGGGATTTGTCCTGATGGCACGAGTTACTGGATACATTAGTTTATACTGTCGGATTTTTTGTTTTATTATTAATTCATTTGTTTAAATGTTAAATCAGAAAAACATTACTTTGTTATAGTTAGATTTTTATATCTCATATAATAATTAATCACTAATAGAAATAATTTGTACCTAGCTCGAACTGTCAAACTTCTTGCACCACTTACTTGCATTTATTTTACTTCTCCTATAAATAATAATTATTGATGTTTTTAAAAGACTGTGTTTTGTTAAGTTTTCAGAAAGATAACTAATAATAACTTTTCTTATCATTCTTTCCAACAAAATATGCAAAATAAAAGTCGTGGCATAGCGGCACATTGTCTGACAATAAGGTTGTGAATTTGATTCCAACTTGACAGAATCAGTTATTTTTATTTCAACACTCAGGTAACGAAACAAACCACTGCGTTAACCTCCGCCACTCAACACGCAATGTCTTCAAAATTGGGCTGAACTCCGGCTGATCCGAGTAAACATAATATGCAGAATACATTATGATAATAAAAAAAACCTGAAACCCCATCATGTATTACATCTCTATTTAACTTACCTATTTCTATACTAGACCACCTATGGGTAACTCTACAAAAGGCTATTATTATATGCCACATTAAATATATCTCTCGTAATCCAAGGCCCACCTGTGCGGTTCAACGCCACTAGGCCCGACCAGTCTGGTTATTTTAGCCCAACGTTTATTTACACCCACCACGCCAAACAACACGCGATTTAGAACCTTATTTCTTTATTAATAATAACTAATTTCATATAGTTTTTTTTAAATGAAAGGCTGCCGCCAAGCGCCGTTTGCGTATTTATTTTATTTTTCAATCCGTATCTGTCCGGACGTTTGCGATTAATACTGATGCGTGAGAGTGGATGCTACGTACGTATGTATTATACTTTAGGAGTAGGCTATTTCTGTATATTCATCAGCTTCACGCTGTATACCGCACACAGAGGGAACCTAGTGTTAAGACACTCCGTTCCCCATTTTCTGCGCAATTCTGGAGGCATTGCGTGTTGAGTAGCAGAACTCAACGCCGCGCTTAACCTCGACACCAGAGCGAAGAAATGGAAATATAAATTTAAGTAAATATTTCATCTCCTCGAGTGGGGATCGAACCCACAACCAGTCGGTTTTACAGTCACATTTCGTGCCGCTGCGCCACGACTGGTCTCAAAATATAGCTGCATATTGTTTCTGCTAATATCGTTTAGGTCCTTTTAAAGCTCACAAAAAAATAAATATATTTTTAAAAATATAAATAGTTCTCCTTAATTTTTAAGGCTCGGCGTTGAGTTCCGTCACTCAACACGCAGTGTCTCAAGAATCCGGCGGAAAGTGGGGAATGGAAATGTCTTATCACTAGGTTCCCAGGTTCTTTCTGTTGTAATTAACTTGTCAAAATTTAATTTATTTATTTGTTAGAAAACAAATGCTGTTGATGTTTCGTGAGAAGAATTCACATAATACAAATTTGACACTTGTTAGTTTTCACATCGGTCTTTACTAGCAACTTTTTTTGGTTTAATTAAATATATAAAAAATTAAAATATTAAAAATTTCATTTCTTCGCGTGGGAATCGAATCCACAACCTGTAACTGTAAACCTGCCTTTATAGTCGCAAACTTACACACGACTAACCTTAACTGGCCAAATTCTTTTATACCAGTATCTATTATTTAAATAAAATTTCTCGTATAATATTTGACTGGGCCTATTGTTATTTACTCATACTCTCGGAATTTACCATTCTGTTTTTAACATTTTCTAATCACGTCAAAATGTCATTAAATACTATCAAGTTCACATCATAGGTGGTGGTGGTGGTGGTGGTGGTGGTGGTGGTGGTTGGTTCACGGTGGTTCACGTTAGTGTTTAAAAAAAAATGTTTTAATTGTCACTGTTCAATTCAATTATATTTTTCATTTCCCAACTGTAGATAGATCTTTAGTCTAAAATTAAACTTGCGAAAGCCCACCGTTTAACGGGGGGCCGGCTGTCGTAATGTGAACGTAACGTTCGGTTTATGTAAACGAAAGGTGGTCTAGAATATTCCGAGCTTTCCTGCCTTCGAGGTAGAACAGTTTTCCAACACTTTTTACTGCACGTTGTACCTTAATAGGCCCTCGTCCTATAACCAGTTCATACCAGATATTTTACTATCGTATAAAATTCCATTTCACTTACTCAGCCAAATAATAATATAACAATGATATATGCAGATTTATCGATATTTATATTCGACGCACGCGCAACACTACATAGTACAGTTACAACAACAAAGTATTACAACATATTATAATAATGTATTACGTAAACGGGAAAAATTGGAAAATATAAATTACTTATTTAGCTAGAGGCCCTCGTGACGTAGTTGCATAGGGTTTGATTGTGAACGTGACGGTTGTGAGTTTGATATTTATAATTTTTTTCTAATTATTTTCATTTTTCTGCGCGGTGTTGAGTTCCGCCGCCCAGCACACAATGTCTCGAGAACTGAACATAAAATGGTTGACGAAGTGTCTTAACACCGGTTTTCTGTCTACCCTGCTAAGCGACGAAAAGCTGCGAAACTGTTTCTTTTTTTATCATTCAACTTGCATAATTTTATGACAAATAAAACAAAAATTAACCTAAATGTATATTTATAGAACTATTATTGCAAATAAACCAAATAAATATATTTAAATATTACATCAGTAACCTAAAGTTACGTGAACAGTTTACCTTGTGCGTGTGCGCGCGCGCCGCAGACTGCGAGGCGCTGTCACCTCACCACACTCCAGTCCAGTCCAGTCCAGTACCCAGTGCCGCATTCAAATGAAATGATATATATTATGGTGGCATCTGTTATGTGATAGGAATATATTTACTTAAATTTGTCGTTTACACTATCGTGGAGGCATCCGGGTGAATATTCTTCTAGGATTTATTTGTTTGTATGAAATAATTGTTGTTTTATATTGAAATATTTATTAATATAAAAAAATACGTTTGACAAAAAAGTTATATATTGTTTGTTCATTGAGGCCGTTGTGGCGCAATAGGACAACGTGTGACTGTAAGCGCAACGGTTTTGGGTTCGAGTTCCATTCGAAGGAATTAATTAATTTCATTTCCTCGGTCTGATAAGAGGCCAAGCAAGTTGAGTTCTCCCACTGAGCATGCAATATTCAGAAAATTTGAGGGAAACTTGGGAACGTAGTGACTTTATATATAGGTTCCTTTTGCCTTACTACGCAGAAAAAAAAGTTAAACTATTTATTCTGCAGTAATTTCTAAATATTACAACCACTCAGCGCCACAGACTGTAGCAAATAAAAAGATAATTAAAGCATATACCTATAATTTAGTCGGTATTAATACGCAATAAATTAAAGAAAACATTTAAAAAAGGCAAATTTAGTGGCAAACGACGGTAATTACACACGCAAACGACACTCCTTGTAGGGATCAATCGAGAATCAAGTATTAATAGTATTTATGCAAATTAATACATATATAAGCTGTTAATTATAATTTATACGTCAGCTTTTGCAACAAAAACTAGTTGGTGCCGCTCCGAAGTGGTAGATATCTGTATATCTGTAAACACAGAAGTCGTTCATATATTTTAAGTATTTTAAAGCTGTATTTACAGTCTGGTATTCAGCTTCACGCTGTATCCCGCATATAGCAGGCAAAAGGTAGAGTTAAGACACTCCGCTGCTCACTTTCCGCTGAATTCTGGAGGCATTTAATATTTGAATTTCCTTGCTGTGGCTGTAACGAACGAGGCCAAGCGCGGCGTTCAATCCCGCCACTCAACACGCAATGACTCCAGAATTCGGCGGAAAACGTGGAATGGAAATTTCTTAAGGAGAACGCAGTGTCTTAACACTAGGTCTTAGGTAACACATAAAAAAAATAAAAAACTATCACTTTATTAACTGTTGTGCAAACAAAGTATTACGTATTGTATACAGTTCGTTCAGATCAGTATTACTCGAATATAATTGAGTGTACACTAATTATTTTGAGGGCCGACGTCTGGCTCGAGATTAATGAAGACAATTGCACTTTGAAACAGAGTAGGTTATTTTTAACTTTTCCAATTAAACCATCGATTCCATGAACTGTTTTTTTTATGGGTAATGGTGTAGAGATGGGAAGTACGATATGTCGATATGTAGGTATTGCTTTCATATTTAATTTATATTTCCAAGTAACTTATTAGAAAGTTATAAGGGAATGTCTGATTAGAAAGTATAGTATACTATAGTTCTAAAAAAAGTGAACGAGAGAATTATAGTATCTCTAGTATTTTTTTTTTTCAAGATTTGTCTAGATATGTGAATTGAATTTGAAAAGTAATTTTGGAACAGTGCGTAAAGTAGATGTTAAATGTTTGTAATTAAAGATAGGAACGTAGAATTCAAAGTTTCAATTAATAAATATCAAAAAAGTGTATGGGAAAATTTAAAACCACACAGTCAAAGCCGCGAACAGAAAGCTAGTTAGCAAGTAGTAACATATTTACCATGTGTTTACGAATACTGTAATACACAACAGCACGTCATGAATATGATCTTGTGCATGGAATTTTTAACCTTACCTAAGACCCGTATTTATAAAACACTCGGAACTCTGAGATCGATCTTGAGATGCCGTTTTCATTTATAGACATATAATTTATGATTGAAAATGCCAAGATCGATCGCAGAGTTGAGAGTGGTTAATAATACGAATTTAAGGTAACAGCGCACCATATTGAATACGAATCAAAATTAAACGGAAACGTCACACGTTATTTAATCAACTATCTATATTCTGAACAAAGATAATTAGAAACATTAGCATGTCTAATTTGTAAAATTTTGCATAAATTTGCAATTATCTAGTCTTAAATTACATCGAACATCGAAAACGTTTTATCTTCATGTATCGTATAAACCTACTTTTAAGTGAGAAATGATTTATCAATTTAATGGGTACAAGAAATTTTCAGTGAACTTTTTCACTTTTAAAATTTTAACACTTCTTTGCTATAGCTTATTTATTCCTGGTCATATTTTTTGTCCTTACTGAATTTTGTAAGATATTAAGATATTTTCGACATCAGAGCGAAGAAATGAAAATATTAAATATTTCATTTACTGTAGTGGGAATCGAACCCACAACTTTTCCCGTTTACAGTTACACACTTGTACCCCTGTTCCACGACTGGCCTCAAATACAGATATGTCATATTCAAATTAATTAGTCCACAAAATGACCTCAAATAACCTCACAGCGCTAAAATCAAAAGTCACACAAACAAACAAACAAAAAAATTATTGAAAATCTCAAGAATGTCCCCAATTTGTACGCAACGTAACATATTTTATAAGTTTTTGCTCTGGTTTTTGAGTTACGCCCCATAATCGGCAGGAATCTCGAGGTGAGCGTGTGCGTTGCGATCGAATGGCATGACAATCATTTAATTTCTCAACCACTGTGACAGAGTAAGGGCCATGTTTTATTGAGCGGTAGTCCAATGTACGCACGTTCAGCATATTTTATATTATATAAAATGTATATATTCTTTTGAAATACCATAATAGTGGCTGCTTGTATGTTAATAAAAATATAAATCATAAATAAACAAAAACTAGCGTCAAATACCATCACACTAATGTCAGCACAGATTACGAATGTCCCCAGATTACGGCGGAAAGTGGAGATCGAAAATGTCTTAATGTGAACGAGCACCTTACCAGTAGGTTCCCAGATCACTCTACCCACCTTGCAGGATATAGCGTGAAGCTAAAAAAATAATATTTTACCATGTTAGTAACAATAATTCAGTAAATTGTCCAAAGGAGACGAAAACTGTTGTTGGTGAGGCAAAAGACTTAAAGCTAGCTTAAGCTTTGTTGCTCTCCCTTTGAAGAAAACATTTCTTAAATTACTTAAAAATAAAATAAAATAAATCAGTTTCACGTGTATCCCGCACACATCAGGATAGGCAGAGTTAACCTAGTGTTAAGACACTCCGTTTCCCACTTTCCGTCGAGTTCTGGAGGCATTGCGTGTAGAGTGGCAGAACACATCGCCGCGCTTGCCTCGACACCAGAGCGAAGAAATTGAAATATAAATTTAAATAAATATTTCAGCTCATCGAGTGGGGATCGAACCCACAACCAGTCGATCTTACAATCACACATTGTGCCCCTGCGCCACGACTGGCCTCAAATGACTTGTACTTATGTAATGTAATATTTTTCGAGATTTTCCTGCATTCTTTTCCAAGTAGTAACTGTGACCCAGTTTAGGCCGCACGTGGCTAATTGCGCCCACTGGCCGGCGCGGGCCGTCGCGACCTGGCGGCTGGCCTCTTAGCTCTTAATTGATACTAATTGTTCATACACCACAATACAATACCGTACAATTGCATATATCGATTGTGTTTTAGGTAACATTATTGATTAAACAAAATCAATTTTAGATAAGTTAAGTGATGATTTTTAATATTTTTTTATATGGTCTTATTATTCTAATATTTAGAAAAGCTGCCTATTTTTTGGTGATTTTCTAATAAAAGAAAATATTTATTTTAAAAATTATATTATATAATTTATATTTATATTACCAATCCTAAATTTTAATAGAACAATATATGACATAAAGAAAACAAAATACTTGAACGCGTAACATTGACTAATCATCTCTTCCTTGCGAGAATTATTCAATAATCTAGTTCTAACTTTAGTGAACCTAGGAAGTGATAGGTCACGAAAATCTAAGGTCAGATGTCTCCCGACGAAGGTTGACAATATGGCGGCTTCCGACCGTATTGTCTTGTGAATTGAATTAATATGGATTGACACTTCTAGGAAAAAATCTAGGAATTAGATGATACTTATAAGAAACCATAATTTAAAATGTTCATAAACCAAAAAAATCTATTAAATGAAATAAATTGGGGCCAGTCGTGGGCGCAGAGACACAAGCGTGCTACTTTAGCTAAACACTAGGTTCCTTGTTTCTCTCTGCCTAGCCTTCTATATGCGGGATCCAGCGTGAAGCTAAAGAGTAATCCCGATGAAACTTACTTCGCAATGTTGTGTTCCGCCACTGCTACTCCCACAATGTCTCAAAATGAAGTGGAAAATGGATAAAGGGTTTTCTTAATACTAGGTTCCATCTGGTCACCTTGATATTTGTGGGATACAAGCGTGAAATTAAAAAATATATACATATAATAACAATCTTACAAAAACACCGAACGCTATTATTAAAGTTGGCTTAATAGAGTCATACGCGAAATCGATTTGCAATCTAAATGTCGATACAAACATAATGGCTTAGTATACAAGAATAGACATTCAATTTCAATTCAAAATGTCGAATGTCATGGCATTTTGTAAACATACATTCCAATACAATTTTATTTTATAAAATTATTAGTTACGTATGCAAAAGTTACTTTAGGTAGATACTTTTTGTTATACTAAAGTAAAAAAAATAGTTTCGTAATAATATACAAACTGTACACTTCTCTTTATTATTCTAAAAAATAAAATCAGCTTCACACTGTATCCCGCACACAGGAGAATAGGCAGAGGGAACCTAGTGTTAAGACACTCCTTTCCCCACTTTCTGCCGAATTCTGGAGGCATTGCGTGTTGAGTGGCAGAACTACTACTAAATTAAACTACTAAATTACTAAATTAAATTTTCTTCATATTTTAGTGAAGAGAATTTCAAAAATTAATCGGAAATGACAATTTTCCCTGGAAAATTTTAACGTTCCGCATTTCCCCTTAGCTCCTGTAGTGACTACCTTTGCAGCACATTTGTTTTAAATATTTGTTGAATTCTTTGACTTTGATCGTTATATTTGTAGATTCTCTGCTCTGATAAGACAAAGCACGGCGTTGAATTCCGCCACTAAATCCGCCTTGTGCCCGAATTCGGGCAGAAAATGGAGAACGAAAAACCTTGACGTTTTTTAATCTGGATATTACACTAGTTTACAGTATTGCAAGCTATAAAAAGTTTAATTCGCTGACAAAAGGATCAACAGTTTATGGTTTAATGGTTTCTTCGACATTTCAACAAGTGGGTCAAGGGAGCGACATGCGACAATCTACGATCTATTATTGTTAGTGTCTTTTCAATGAAATAGATTACATATCTAACTATGACTATTTCACAGTCATTTCATAATTATTAAATTGTTTGTCAATTTGTTCAGAAATTCAATTATAGATAAATAAGCGAGTGACTATTCTCTTCTATGGAAAACAAGAACCAAAAGAACTTAACTTTAATTTTGTATATCGCAGGATAGGTAGAAAGAACTAATAATGTAAAATACTCTATTTTCCGCCGTTTGCCTTATTCAAGACATTGCATATTAAGCAGCGGAACTCAACGCCACTCATCCTCTTAAACGAGAACAATTCGTTCCCTCTAGTAGCGATACAACCCATAACTATTATATTATGTTTACAGTACCACTGCTACGAAGATTTCTACATCCTGTACATTAATATTCACTTAAAACATATAAACATGTATAACAAGATTTTAATAGAAATGCGAACATAAAATAACAGTTTCATACGTCGATGGAAATTATCAATAAACCTTTAATCTTACGCAAAGCCGTAGCGAGATCTTGTCGGTCTTGTCGGTCGATCGGTGCCATTTGGTCTAAAAGCGACGGCAGTTTTAATGGAACCACGTAACCAGTACTCCTCGAACCACTGACCAGAGAAGGGAGGCCACGCAACGCTGGTTGTTTTATAAATAAGGATTTTCCATGTTTTTGTTAACATTAATATTGATAAGCTGGTAAACTGCTGCAACTGTCATTCACTGTGCAAAATCGCGCTGTATAGTAAATTAGAATCTTCTTGCACATTTTCCTGCTGCCCTACTTATTTTGAGTGAAAAATTATTATGATTATTATTATAAAGTATAGATAACAAATTTATAATGGATTGTCTTATCCGGTCTAAGGCACAAACAAAAAAAATAATATTAAGAGTACATATATGTTTATATTATAATATAGTGATAAGTAATAATGTGCTCTTTTATAAATTAAATTTTTACGCTTGTCGCAGCGCAGGGCACAAGTGTGTGACTGTAAACACGACTAGTGGGGGTTCAATCCCCACTCGAAGTAATGAAATATTTAATATTTTCAATTCTTTGCTCTGGTGTCGAGGCGAAGCGTGGCGTTGAGTTCCGTTACTCAACACGCAATGCTTTTTTCTTCCAGAATTCGGCGGAAATATATAGAACGGGGGGATAAGGCATAACACTAGTTTCCCTTAGCCTACCATGCTGTGTGCGGGATACAGCGTGACGCTGAATAATAATAATTAAAAAAAAACTTCATAGAATGCCACTACCTATTATTAAATGTTAGAAACAAGGTATCTAGGTGCTGCGATAAAACGCAGGTGACTGTAATTACGGGCAGCATTCTTTTAAACAGCCCGCGTACACTTTTTATAAAAAGTAAAACTCGAAGCTGTACGCATTTCAGCCTAAGACAGTATAGGGCTACCGCCGCTCAATAGAAATAAGGAAATAAAAAAACAATTTTAATTTTTAACTTTATTGATCAGACATCCAAAAAATGAATCTCGAGTTATAACTTGATCTATTTATGTACTCGTTTATGCTATTATTAACCAAATTTCGAATATTATATATATAAGAGTTTATTTTCATAAAATTACAATGTTAATTAATGCTAATTATGCTATTTATAGGTATTTAAATAATATTTTAAATACAACGATATAATATTTATCCTTAATATTGGAAAAACCATTTATAACGGTGAAAAATATTTAATTACAAATCCTTTAAACGGTAAGCGCTTATTTGCCTTTACCTAGTGTATTGCTCAGTGGAAAATAATTAAAAGTTTCAGTTCTAGTGGATTACAACAAAACGAGTTACGTGATACAAAAAAATATTTTTAAATTCAAACCAATAGTTCCTGAGCTAAAGGCATTCAAGCAAACGAACTTATAATATTTTTATAGATTTAATTAAAATATTTTATAGTAATGACAGGCAACCCTATACTGTACTTGGGTGGCAGCCGAGCTGTCTAGCGACAGCGCATTGGTATGCGTGCAGTGCGTGTGAACGGAGCACCCTGCTACTACCCCGTTAGATCTTATTTTAAATCTATATTTGCTATTTTTTTCTCTACCTTGTCTCTCTTCTCTTCTCTCCTTTATTGTACCACAAATATTTTAAGGTAGTGTCATATTAATTTTATAATTTTAATATCGTTTTCTCAATGTTAGTGGAGATTAGTTTCATTGTGATTTGTAGCAATAAGTGCGTACGCGACGGTTATGGGTTCGATCCCCACTCGGAGGAATGATTTTGTTGAAATTATATACTACCTGCTCTGGTAAAGAAAACGAACTTAAATCCCACCACTCAACACGCAACGCCTCAAAATTGGACAAAAAGTGTGGAACGGTGTGTTTTAACTAGGTTCCCTTTATCTACCCTGATCCTTGCAATATACAGGGAAAGCGTAAAGCTGAAAATATATATATTTTAAATTCTTGTTATTTTCTTTTGATGAGATTGATGAGGCAAGCGTGATGTGCATTTTCACTACTCTATCTCGATCCTCACTTGGGTGGCTGCCGAGCTGTCTAGAGGCAGTATTTTCGTTTTGTATGCGAGCGATGCGTGTGAACGACATTGCACCGCTTCGAATATTCCGTTGACTACAGACAGACAGAGATAAATTCTTTTATTTTACATATATATTATTGTTTAAATATATGAAACCTTGGCTCCTTTACATGAAATAAGTATAAGTTACATTTGAATAAAATGTTTTAGGTTTGCGTATTGTAATTATTGTATAAAAAAATATCTTTTGTCAGTTTGTCTGTCCGCGTGACATAGAAATTTATTCCGAAATTATTTAGCCTACAATGTTGAAATTTGGTAGATAAGGCAGGGTAGACTTAGGGAACCTAGTGTTGAGATACTCCGTTCCCGATTTTCCTAATTACAATATTAAGCTTGAAAATCATCATAATTTACACTTTCACGACATTTTAAAGGCATTTTCAAAGAATAATCAGTTGTAATGATTGAAACAAGAGCAACGTATAACTCACACAATCGCATTGTAATCACTTGTTTCGTTTCTATCATCGATTTCCTTCGCCTTATGCAGTTTTAAACATTCCCTCAATACTGATGCATACATTGTTTGATATGATTTTCAATATTAGTTTAAGCTGTAATCTTTAGATTTGGACAAAAGCAAAAATCTAGTAGCATCGCTGCCAGATTTTGTCTTGAGGAAAAGCAGGATTTTTATGTCTGCAATTGTTGGTATTTTATTAAAAAAATATATTCTCAAAGTAAATGAAATAATTCACAAAAAGCGGTACCATGTTTGTCTCCGTAAGGGCAATTAAATTTTTGGGCTAAAAATAGAGATGTCACATCGTCGAACGAAACGATTTATTTTACAAGTCCAGGAAAACGTTTAGTTATAGTATAAATTTCCCCCAAATTTGATTTTAATCTTGTTCCACCCATTCATATTCTATTGGGTATATTATAACTGCGCTATAACGGTATATAATTTACAAAACCTTAAAATTAACTTGCAAAAACGTCACATTTAATACCTAAATAACAGGTACTATGTAAATAAAATGAAAGGTTATATTTATTTATATATATTGGTACCGGTTTTTATTTGTTTCATTTTATTGATCAGGATTTTATTTCTTTTATTAATTGTAGAATTACAATGATTACTTCCTGAATTGAAATAACAGGTAAATAAAATTATTTGTCATATGACGACTACAGCCACATTGCACTTAAGTAACTGAAAGCACCTTCACTTTTTCCTACAACGGGGTAGGTAACGGGAACCTAGTGTTAACCTAGTGTTAGTGTACACTCCATGCCCACGCACCGCCCAATTCGTGTTGAGTGGTAGAACTCAACGCCGCACTTTTTCTACGAGAGTGAAGTAAAAAAAAAACATAAATAATACATAAAATATTTTATTAAATAAAAAATATTTAAATGTAAACACTAAATTAAGCATTGAACCCATAATCATCGCATTTAGCACCAGATTCTAACCCACTGCGCCACAACGGCCTCAAGTTACAGCTCAGAATACATTAAATGACGTCAGGTAGTAAACATCGTTATACTCCAGAGCTTTCTACATACCGACAAACAAGCATGTTGATGTTGTTTAATAAACCTATTTGTTAAATAATATATTGCAGAAAATCACATTTAACTGACACGCCAATATGTGACTCACAAAGTTTTCAGACAGGTTAGGTATATATTTACTTTTTTGTTTAAACTTACTAATATCTTCACGTTGTATCCCGCATAAAGCGTGATAGGCAAAAGGAACCAAGTGTTACGACATTCCGTTCCCCAAGCAGAGGCAAATCGAGTTGTAGAACTCAACGCCGTGCTTTGTCTTGTTACCAGAGGAAATTAAATAATTAATTTCCGAGTGGGAATCGAACCCACAATCATCGATTCTACAATCACATATAATAATTTAAAATCAATTAAATTACCATAAAGTTAACCAAAACAACCATCCATCAATACATATTATATCAATACAATTTAAATCATTTTGATGCGGCCATATAAAATCTATAAAAGGATAATATAAGACCATACCTCAACATTAAGTGACTATATATAAATACAAGACAGACAGACGGGACGGATCCTCTCATTATAGTCTGTTCTCACGCGAAACGAGATCGCCTGTACTGTAATAACTCTATCATCCATAGCATATGAATCAGGCCCCGGGCGCCGCCGTACAGTTGACCACAAAATTGTTACATGTTATTTATTATTTTTTAATTTATTTGGCTTCGTGTTGTATCCCCCATATAAAAGGATTAACCTAGAAATAACCTAGTGCTTAGACACTCCGTTTGCTATTTTCCGCCTAACTAGCGGAATTCAACGTCACGCTTTGTCTTGTTAACGCAGCAGCAAGAGCAACGAAATGAAATTATTTGGTTATACTGAATGAGAATCGAACTCAGAGCCGTCGTGTTTATAGTCGAACTATGTGCCGCTGCGCTACGATGGCCTCAATAATATCATTATTCTAAGATATGTACTTTTGAGCAAGAGACAAAGAGGGAGGCTAGTAATGAACGGCAACTCCGTTCTCATTTATAGTCCATTAAAAAACATTGCATGGTCGTTGACAGAAAACAATATTACACTTTGTACAATCTAGTCAAAGTGGAAAATTTAATATGTATACGTTGAGTTCCGCCACTCAACACGCAATGCCTCCAGAATTCGGCAGAAAGTGGGGAACTGAGTGTCTTAACTTAGGTTCTCTCTGCCTACCCTGCTGTGTGTGTGGGATACAGCGTGAAGCTGATTTTTTTTATATATATCTAAAAAATGTTTATACACTTCCGTTATGAGTAAGATTCAAATTTATTCAACTATATCATTCAGTTTTAAAAATTATCACTAAGGAGTGTAGAGTGAGTAATGACTTACGACGACACGTATGCTTATAATATAACTAAGTAAACATGTATTTGATGATATATATAATAGTTAATTATTTGCTTTAAATACATGTTTCAAATATTCGAATTCTTTTAACTTTCGCTTCGACCAAATGATACAATTAAATTCAGATAGAATTAGATTCGATTAGATTGCTAAAATAATATTTTTTGCAATTTTTGCAAAATTGCAATAGGCAACATTAACTGATTAACAAAAAACATTAACAAAAAACATTTGTACATGACATTACATCGTAAAACCTGCGCCGGCGCAAGGCTCGCCCGCTAAAACAAACCAAAGCGTCGATTTGATCTCAACGGCCACAGATAATAACGCTGTTGTGTTCCGAACGAATCATGTGTTTCTATTTAATACAAATATATCTATGATGTAAATGCTGGTCTACTTAATGAGTAGTTATGTAATATACCGTTATTTTATATTTTTATAGTTTTCTTATTAATGGTAACTTTACTTGTGTGGTCTTTTAGACGTAAAATGATTATTCTCGTGTTTCGCGTTCGAATTTCGAAAAATCTTCTCTTAGAGATCATTTATACTAGCTACTTACTAACCAAACCGCCAATTTAACCTAACTGCCAAATTTTAGCTTTCTAAATCCAGAATTGGAAAAATTGATAATTAATAATGATAGATTATTTCTTGAAAATCATATTTAAAATATTGAAATTGACATTGCATAGATACACAACATTATACATACTTACAAAACCAATACAATCATTAAATGAATTTTAGGCCGTTTTCATTTTAGTACAAGGTACTCTAGAAAACAGGTTGAAATATCAGGAAATATTCCCACACACGTCGCCGATTATTCACATTGTTTATTGCGAATAGGTGAATACGGTTACAGTGCGGTGGTGGTGGTGGTGGTGGTTAACGAGATTATTTTAATAGCAGCCTCTCGAAGGAGCCAGGTGGTCTCGGCGATCGGCGATCTGGATTTACACCTTGTACTCGTCCACTTTACTTAATCACCAGCGCGTAGAGTAGATTTCGTTGTCTTTTTTTCTTTAAGTAGATTTTTATTTATAGTAATAGCGATCATTGAATATTTTTTATTTTACTTTAGGTTTTTATTTTAAATGTATAAAATTTTTTCATCTTTCTTTTTCCCATATATCATGATACGTAGAGAGAACCTATTGTTAAGAGTAAACGTACTCCAAATGAGGATTGAACTTCCAACAATTACTTTGACAGTTGACGCGTACCGTTGTGCAACTATGGTCCATTTTAAAAAAATGAATTAGTGATAGTAAATTCCATGCTGGATATATCTGAAATTCGAACATTGTTTATTGTTTTTCCTTTTTAAAATTTTAATTAAAACAAAAACCAAATTTAATTTCTCTTAAATAAAAAAAACAAAACAAAAATAATATTAAAATATATTAACTTAATATCCCAAAACCTCTTTTACAAGCTACTCTACATCGGTCGGCTTTATGGGTGTTCCGAGCCGGTCCCAGCTCGGTCCAATCACTCGAACATTGATACAGTAATAGATGCTAATTTATATTCGCCTGTAGCCTGGCGCTATCCCTTATTATAAGATACCTGGTGATGACTATAAAGTGGATGATGAGATTTAAAAAAAATTTATTACCCCTTATTGCCCTTATAAAGAAATAAGCATATCAATTGGTTCAGTTGTGGGTTCGATCCCCACTCGAGGAGATGAAATATTTACTTAAATTTATATTTCCATTTCTTCGCTCTGGTGTCGAGGTTAAGCGCCGCGTTGAGATCTGCCACTCAACACGCAATGCCACCAGAATTCGGCAGAAAGTGTGGAACGGAGTGTCTTTACACTAGGTTCCCTCTGCCTACCCTACTGTGAGCGAGCACAGCGTGAAGCTGACAAAAAAAATGGTTCATGCTGTATCCCGCATATAGCAAGGGGGCAAAAGGAACCAGGCTCCGATTTTCAATTCAATTTTCAAGACATTGCGTGTTGAGTGGGTACACTCAACTCTGCCATTTGTCTTGTTACCAGAGTGAGAAAAAGAAAATAATTACTCCGACTAGAAATCGAATCAACAACCATCGCGATAAGCTATAAACATAAAGAAAATTATGTGTACCTAAAATATGTATGTATATTAAACAATAAGATTAGACATAGACTAATCGTTTAGAACGATGTTAATCTTAAATCGATTTGCTTTCCGATTATGATAAAGTGATATTGTCTTGTACTTACTTAACGTTTAATGGGCGATTGTAACTTGTAACCGTCGGTATTTCATTTTAAACATTTCCTAACACTGATCGCTAACAAATTTAGATTATTTATCATTTCCACATATATTTCTAAAGTTCTGCCACGGATATATTTGTATGTGTATATAAAACTCTTTTTCGCCACTTAATACGCAATGTCTATAGAATTCGGCGAAAAGTGCGCGACTAAAGTATATTAATGGAGAAGGAAGTTTTACAATATTAATTTTAGATTAATAAATTATACAGCCGTTAATGGGAACGGAGTGCTTAACATTAGGTTCCCAGGTTCCTTCTAATTGTTTAGTAATTAGTAAGCTGTTAGCAGTGTGAATATTCTATAAAATACTTAATCATTCAAGATTTTTCAAAAGAGATTAATAAGGTGAATTTATTAAGAAGTACGCATATACTTACATACGTATATAGTATACGATAGTATATCTATATTACCACAGTGTTGAAGCGTGATTGTGGTTTTGTCATTTTAAAGATGCGGTTATTCATTCTTCAAACGTACTTATAATAAATATGTAACACCTTTAGAAGGCCAGAGGATATTTTAAAATCTTAAGCCCGGTTTCCACTGCAGAGGAGAAAGGAGCAGGTAATGTTTGGGCGGAACGGACTCCTTTTAAATAAAATAGGTTAACATTTCCACCAACAAAGAATTTTGTATTTAGTAATTAGTTCCGTTCCCTAAAAGAAAGGTCAATTTCAACTCTTTCTGCTCATTCGATCCTTTCAGCCCGACTATTTTCTTGTTGAGAACAACGTAGTCCTTAATGGGTCCGCTCTGCTCGCCGTGGAAACCAGGGTTAACAGTAATTATACTTCCTCCACTGAGAGATGGTATATAATAATATATAAAAGAAGATGGTGGTGATCCACTTTTATTAAGCTATATTTATTATTTCAATTTGCTTCAAGCGTTCTACATTTTTCACTTGAAAAGTTTGCACATTTTATTTTGTGCAGCTTTCACAAAATTAACAACCATATTAATTTTAATCGAGTATAATTAAAAAGTAACTGTTCAGGATTCTGGATTTAAAAAATCGATTAAATTATATATTTATATTCTCAATGATCATATAATTTACGAGTCATAATTGAATGCAATAAATATGAAAGTCTTGAATTTTATTAATACGACGCGACTGAGTTGCAAATGTTGCCAACGTTATCGCTTCTAATAAATAACCTAAATCTAAGTTGTAATCAAATTGGTCATTCGATTTTTATTCAATATAAATAATTTTTTAAGAAAATTGAAACACACGGAATATAGAGGAGATTTCTTGACATTTCAAAAAAAAAAACTGCAACACAGTTCTAAGTTTTAATTAGTTTAACGCTAAATTATTAACTTTATATTTTAATTTCAATTGTTTTAAACTGTAAGCGCTAGAATAAATCTATATCTGATTTCATTCTGCACGTGGACGAATCTTGACTGACAAGCTTAAAGGTCACAAAGACAATCCATTTATACATATCCATATTTATATTATTATTATATATTACGTTAATCTAATTTAGGCTGCAATCGAGGCTGTCGTGGCGCTGTGGCACGACGCGGCGTATTGACTCTCATGCGAGGAAATTAATCGTTTAATTTTCTTTCCTCTCGCTCTGGGAACAAGACAAACCGTAGCGATGCAGCCACTCAACGCCCAATGTCTCGAAAATTTCACCAAAACGGGGGTTGGAATGTCTTAATTAAGCTTCCTCTGCCTATCGTACCAAATTCAGAAAATAACTTTAGTGTGTTTTCCACTCGCTTCAGATGCATCTAAGCTCAGTGCAAGTGTGCGTTGCGTTGTTGACGCTGGCGCTGGCGGCGGCCGCGCCCCCCTCCACGCACCACGTGGCGCGCCGCTCCTTCTTCAACCTGCAGTGCAAGGGCGTGTACGACGCCGCCATCTTCGCGCGCCTCGACCGCATCTGCGATGACTGCTTCAATCTGTTCAGGGAGCCCCAGCTGTATACTCTGTGCAGGTTAGCTTGATTATGTGGACCTTTTTTATCTGTGACGTTTTCTTAGCTAATGACAGATAAATGTCAATTTGTGTTTTGTGGCGTTTTTCAGCCATTTTTTGTTTTGTTTTAATTTTGTGACGTTTTTCAGTCATTTTTAAATTTAGTGTAAGATTGTTTTTTTTTCTTAAATAAATAACATCCTAAATATTTATTCCTTGTGGCACAGGAAAGACTGTTTCACGACAGATTACTTCAAGGGCTGCGTGGAGGTACTACAAGAGACCGACCAACTAGAACTATTCAAGAAGTATATAATACAATTACACGGGGCGGACCCAGGAATTAGGGATTAGGTACCCGATGAGTTTTGTTTTGCCTTCCTTTCACAGTTCACTAGACCGCTAACCGCCTGCATGAAACTTAATTAACAACACTAAAATCTTATTATTTAGTAATACGAGACATAAATAACTTTAAAAGTATTAGGTACTAATTTATAACATCGTATAAATATTATTTGTTTTTTAAATAAATTCTAAAAGGGACGCGTATAATGAGCACTCATGACACCTTTAGATACACTCGAATTACTTTTCCTAAATAATAAGCATTACAAACTTATAAAACGTTTTAATTAATTGGATTTTTTTTACATTTCACATAAACTTAGATATATCTACAATGTGCGTGGAATTCTGAATTGAAAGTTCAATATATTACGTGAAACCAACAATTAGAAAGTATGAGCCTCACATGATTCATACATACTGTAAAACGTACGATATCCAAAGATTAGATATTTTTTTATAATCATATTTCAAATATTTAATACTTCCTGTTTCGGTGTCGTAATTGCTACTTAAAAAAAAGAAAAAATATTATAAGAAAATAACATGGCAGTTAGTTATAGCTTTAAATCTTCGCGGGTTTCTAATTTTGGATCTTTTTTCTTTTCTTACTTCTTCTGTATGTTTATAATTATTTTTAAAAAAACTTTAGTCGAACGATTATGTCGAAACGTCTGAAGTGTGAGCGCGGACTAATCTTTTGACATATATATTTTTTTTATATTAATAGCTTTGTCACTAACAGCATGCAATGCACTTTCGATTATCTATAAAGAAAATAGAAGAATTATTTAAAAAAAATATAGCACTGAAAAAAGATTAAATAACATGAAACTTTGAAAATGGAATTTTACTTCTTCTTTTAAACGTTAAAAGATTTTATTAACATAAAAATATTATTGTATATTTAATATTTTTTCGGTGATCGAACGTCGAACGACTTCTAATTTCAGAGTTCGACTTTTTAAGTGATCATTTTTTTGTTATTAAACATTGTATTTCATTAAGTTCAACCACTATTTTTTGTTTAAATAGTGCTGTTAGTTAGAACTTATAAATTTTTCACATGACGTAGTAGATCTGTTAACATACTTAATTACATTTAACTGTATTGTATATATTATGGGAAAATAAATTATCTTTTATAAATATCTAAGTGTTGTTTATGATATCGTCCTTTCTATATACATACGTTTGAATTTTTGTGTAAATTATCTATTTTAAAGTATTATTTTTTTTTGTCCTATACTATATCTAAAGACATACTATCGCTAAAAATCTTTCCTTTTATCTACTTCTCTTATCTATTTATCTGCACAAATATTAAATATATATTAATCTGTGATATTTAATTTTCAGGTCAAAATGTTTCACCTCGCCCTACTTCAAGGGATGCATGGAGTCTTTGTACCTCTACGACGAGGAGGAACAGTTAGATCAAATGATCGACTTCATCGGGAAACGCTAACAGCCAACGCCAGTACATTACGCGCCATTTCTTGACACATGACGCCATCTTGTTACGACTGATTCTTCAAATTTGGCATTAATCTTAGAAATTATATAAAAAATACATTATTTATATAAATATTAGCACAAATTTATTATAATGAACTATATATTGATATATTTATTTAAAACAAACAAAAAAAAAATATGAAGAATCAGCCTAACCCCAAAAATAGACCACAGATAAAACAGAACGTACAAATCCGTATCGACGAGCAGAGAACTGTCAACTGTCAAGTTCCTCCAGATTGACGTCTGCTTTCTATCCTCAACGTATTCTAGTCTTTATCGCGACATAAAATTAATTATGTTTGCAACTAATTGTAATGTAATATTATCGTAATTCGTATAAGTATACAGTTAAGGTCATATATTTAAAGTAAGTTTGGCTGGGAGTGTAATATAAAGGTTAGTTCACCTCCTAGTTATATTAATACCAAGTCCCGGTGCATTAAACGATCACAAAAATTGAAAAAAAAAATCCCAACTGAGAAAGCCTATTTGTAAAATTGTGACGCATTCCAAACAGTATTTAGTTTACTTACGCTTTTTATATAAATTCAATTTTTTTTTTAAATTTCGTATTAATATTGGTATTATAGCATAATTAAGCCTTGTAATATAAATATACCATTATGTAAATCACGACGTGGCTTCTAATTAATATATGGTATGGTTCATAGTTTTATTTGGTCGCAGTGTATTTAGTTTACATATATATCCTCGACCTGACGGTGGGGTACTACCTTTTACCATCCACTTTTAAATATATCTTTTTTTTTTGTAAACAAAATTAGTGCCATTGTAGAGTAATGTAAAGCATTTCCCTTTCGATCTAAACCAGCTCCACCGCACACGGTCGAGTCGTAAGCGATTTAATTAGTCTTTTAAGTATTTATAAAGAATTATTTTTTATATACTTCCGACCTATTTATTTGTTATTATTATTTATTGACGGTATCCTTCCAACCGTTGAGATTACCAGTGATGGGACTCACCAACACATCTGTATTATCTGTATTGTTAAGTTGCGGTTTTTACTTATCGACTGTTGTTAGTTCACAAAGCTCTTCTCTATATCGAATCTCAATTTAATTAGTTTCTTTTAGCGTTTCTTATATTATCGAGCTACTTCCGTTGCGTATTTTAGTTACAGCTACTGTCCTATAATATTTAGAGAAATGGTGCCAATTTTTGTCCCCAATATAAATGTATAGGTGATGATTTTTAACGAATGGTAAACGAGATGTAACGTTTTATAGGACCTGTGAAATTATTTTATAAATATTATATTCGAATTAGTAAATCTATTTATCTAATTGTATAAATTTTATATGAAACAGCTAAGAAACGCTACGGGTTCCAAATATATTACAATGTGAAAATTTATATGCATTTTATTTTACCCTTCCCTTATAGTGAGCTAGGTACCTACCGCTCTCGCTCTATTACATATTTATTTTTTTATGTTTGACATATTTTTCTTATGTAATGTTAATGGGACAGTCAAATATAATACGAAAAAAAAATAAATCTGATACCAGTCGTGACATGATCCCCACCCGATTAGAGGAAATATTTAAATTTATATTTTTGTTTGTCCACTCTGGTGTCTAGGCAAAGCGCAGCGTTAAGTTCCACCGCTCCACACGCAATGCCTCCAAAATTCGACGGAAAATGGGGAAAGGAATGTCTTAACACTTGGGTTCTCTCTGCCTACCCTGCTCTGTACGGGATACAGCGTGAAGCTTAGATATAAAATATAAAAATTATATATATATGCCGTCGACATATCTATGAATATTTAAATCAACACCACGTAGATACTAAAGTACATAAAGAAAAAATACGAAGATACATAAAGGTACGAAATATTGTCAGTAAATAGTCCATCACAAGCAATATCGACCCAAAAGCAACTTATTATATTATAGCCAAATTATACAAAATCATTACATTAATTGTGGTCTGTGCTATTCTGATGTATAAGTTACATTACTGTAAAGTTGCAGCTAAATCCGTTTGGTAGTCGGTTTTGCTTGGAAGTGGAAAGCTTTTTCTCAAGCTTTCACATATAATATTAGTAGGATGAAATTGAAGACGGTAAAAATAAATAAGAAAAGTAAGAAGATACAGTACGGCCGATGTTTCAGAACTTCTGCGCTTTCTAAAATAATCAAAATTAAGAAAAAAAATAAGAACAACGCAAGGCTCTACAGCTATCATCTCATTCTCGAGTACGACTCGTCGACCGTACTAATATTATCTAACAGCGAACGCAAGAGACCAGTCGTAGCTCAGGGGTACATCTAAAAATTTGAACGTTGCGGGACTCGAACCCGCGCCTGCTGGAAACCGACCAGACGTTTATACCAAATTATAGACCAATTTTTTATACGTTTTCTAAATAAGTATTTTTCTTTTCTAAGTGTGGAATAACACTTTAAAAATGTTGAAAATATTTAATAAATAGCATTCTCTCTTGCCAGACGACAATTTTTAGTAATTATCTTTGGGTAGCGGAAATTTGTAAAAATCTCCCTACAGAGATGCTAACAACATAAATAAGTTGTAACAAGCGTATAAAAATTTCTACGTAGCTCGATGAGAAAAACTCGATCTGTGGTGGCATCCTTAAATGTTTATTTTATTCTACTTATAAATACTTGTACAGCAACGCTGTAGCAGCAACCCAACAATAGAATCAGTTGATATTTTCAAAGATTCTCTGTATTTTCAAAAATCGAAAAATCTTTCAAAATATCTTACTAGTCTTATCACGGTTCATGAGATGCAGCCTGTTGAAAGACAGACAGATGGCTTAGTTATTGATTTGTCTGTTTTACCCTTTGGGTACAGAACCCAAAAAAAACAACTTCGCGCCTTTTTCTTATAAAGTTTATTAAAACTCACAATTGAAAAATCTTGCTGCAGATATAAGAAATTTCTATAAAAATCTAATTTAAAAAAAAATCAACTTTTTCATATCTTACTGACGTAAGTATCATAAAGGATACATATAATTTATTCATATTTTATTTTTTTTTAGAAATTTAATTGTGTAAGAAGTAATGAAAAAAAGGAACATAAAATTATGATATTAAAAACTGACAGTCATTGTTAGGTGGAAATTATTAAAATTAAACACATTTCTTGGTAAAAGAATAACTTTATTATGAATATTTTACATAATAACAAACTACTCGACGCTATCTATTATCGGGTCATTTCTGTACGACGGAATAATATTTAATAATTGAAAATTTAATTAAAATAATGGAGAACTCTACACACAATGCCGTTTAAATTCGGCGGAAGCGGAGTGACTTAACACTAGGTTCCCTCTGCCTATCCTGATGTGTGTGGGATCTTTTTAAATTCGATTTTTTTTTATTAAAATGAAAATGTTTGGACATTCACTAAATTATAAATACACCATACAATACAAGTATAATAAACTATCACATTGTGCGTACATTCGTAGATATAATTACGGTACAAATATAAAATATGTAGTCATTAGATATTTTTTATATTTTTAAAGTGAACCTAATTCACATTTAGCAAAGAAAAATACTTTTTTCATAAAACGTATATGAATTTGAACGTAGCGGGATTTAAACCCGCTCTTCTTGGAAACGGTTCAAGCGGTCCATTCAAGACTTACTAACCACTAAGCTATACGTTCTCATCAAGCTACATTGAAATTCATATACGCGCGTTTGTAACTTATTTATGGTGTTACTGTTAAAATACACTAGAAGAGGCACTCAGAAATGTTATATAGCTGGCTATAATGCCATGCTGTTAATATTCGATATTGTTTGGATATACATAAATTAATAATTATCGATATCATATTCGTTATCAGAAAGTGGGGAATGGAGTGTCTTAACGCTAGGTTCCCTCTGCCTACCCTGCTGTGCGCGGGATACAGCGTGAAACTGATTTTAATTTGATTTATATTCGTTAAATGTTAATTGACGTATTTTGGGTACGGCTGGTAGTTTAAAAAAAATACTGACTATAAATTTAGAAATAAAACAAAAAAATAAAACATCTTTTTTTTCAATTCCTTATTGACGCAAACACTTTTATTGACGATAATTTATATTACTATTATAATGGAATGAATTAATTATAGCATATTAATATAATTTAATTAAATTATATTTAGATTATATAACTATCTATTATATACCTAATGTTAGGAACAAACAGTCTTATCAATCACTCTCACATACAACATTATATTGCATAATATAGTGGGGTGTGGTTGTATGTTAAAAGGTAATTTAATGAACAAAAATTATGGAGGGTAGAAGTAAGGAGCACCATCTCTTATAAGGATTACACTGAAAAGGCGTCCGCTAGTAAACAGTAACTTGCAGTTCAAAATTTGAACGAAATGGCGCTTAACTCTAAAAACGCATGATATAAACTATTTACTTATAGAAAACGTGAAATACTGAGTTTATATAATTATTATTTTTAATGGCTCGAGTTGTTTGAATCATTTTCTTTTGAAAATAGTTCAATATTCTAAATGCGTATGTATGGCTTGTTCTTTAAAATATATCCTATGTTATCACAGCGCCACCCTTATTTTACTTTTAATGAGACGGCACTCCTTACCTATACCCTCCATAACGAAAACGTAAATTTCATATAGAATATAAGTAAATTATTAATAGAGAAATAATACAGATTAAAAAAATATGATTACGCAAAGAATGTCAAATAAAATTTACGTAACAAGTCACAGCCAAAATGTTTTTTTTCAA
Source organism: Heliconius himera (assembly GCA_021202915.1). Taxonomy (NCBI): domain Eukaryota; kingdom Metazoa; phylum Arthropoda; class Insecta; order Lepidoptera; family Nymphalidae; genus Heliconius; species Heliconius himera. The sequence continues at coordinate 257,096 of JAJHJA010000580.1, forward strand.
TAACCTAATCAAAATTTGGAATGGATATTTGGCATTTGGATAGTGAAAATTGAAAATATATTTTTTCTTTACTGAAATCATATTATTATTATGCACACGTTTATATTAATAATTTAGCTTTTTTTTCATAATTTATATATATTTAAGCGATAATTACTCGTATACCGAAACTCCACACACCAATTTATATTTTAAATTTATATAACATAATATTTTTTAAAACTGACAAATTGTCTTTTTATTACTCAAAATATTAAATTAAATTAAGGAACCGTTTAGATAGACGCTATATTTTTACATTTTAACAAAAAAAAAAGTAACATTTTAAAACAAACTATAACATGAATTCAAATAAATGCGTATTGTGAAATATAATTACAAATTTTCATAATACATAATTATTATGGTATTACAATCTCAGTTCGATTAATCTTGCACTTCGATTCTAATATATTTTATACTTTTTTTAAACGAATTATTTTTTTAACTAAATATTTTTAGAAGTTTATATTACGCTGGGGAATGTGTAATTTATAAGTGTGTGTTTTTTTGTAATAAATTTATAAACTTTTATGAAATAAAAATTTGATTTATAAAATTAATATCAACATATTTAAAGTTTCATTAATTGGAAACTAAATATATTATATATGTTTACTAACAATATGGCAAAAAGAATATAATCACGTTTTATGATTAACGTAAATTGGGTGAACATATTAAATACACGAGAAAAATTACTTTTTGTCTGTCTGTTTATAGGATAATTTCATATTTTAATTTCCATGTCTTCGATGATTTGGGAAAAAATAGAATACGGAACTTATTTTCACTGAGTTCTTAGTTATTATATTCTGCATAATATGATTAAATGAAAACTTATATGACTAAACAGATTTTGTGTTTATACATAAAAATAACGAAATCAGCTTTTCGTAAAACTTGAGTTAAACTTTAAAAAATAAAATATTATTTTACGTTTGGCAACTCCAGTTATAGATGTGCCAAATTCACCTAAGTTAACTGGAATGAATGAATAACAGTGTTTTTGTTTTGTTTATCATATTTTCAACCAAACGTTTACTCAAATTGACCTTTTACTAATCTTATTTTTTAATCTAAAGTCAAAATGTCGTCAACTAAATAAAAATATTTAACTTATTGGAAATAGAATGGCGCAACATTTGAACTGTTATTTTCTTTTATGACTAAAAATCAAATTATCAGAAGATTCTTTTAGCAGAATATTTTTAATATATAATACCTTTCCAAAAAATTATGTTCTATTTTTTAAAATTCAGAGCATACAGAATAAAATTCAGTAACATAAACATGAAACATAAATTATATACCAAATATATCGCTTTCTATCGCTTTCATTTACTAGAACAGAATGGTAACATTATATATATTTTACAAAAAAAATCATACATATTCAATCTAGATACTTACTGTCATTCAAAAATCATCTAAACAAAAATCGAAATGATCTTCCATCACTTTGTACTGGTCGCTGGAGAACCTCATGCATTTCGGACACGTGAACTGCTGTAAAGAAAAATATTATTTTAATATGTAATTTTTAGTACATTACTCAAAATATAAAAAAATGTATTCGATAACTGAAATCGTTTTATTTAATTTAAATAACAATTACTTTTTTTCATTTGAATCGATTTTCTATTATCGAATTACTACGAATAATCATACACAGCTGTCATGCAAAAAATCAAAATGAGAAATCGATATTCGACATCAAAGTGCAATTATTTTTCGTTTTGGATTTAATTGATTATATAACAGCACACAAGTCAATATTATATTATAAAAATCGTCATTTTTTTTGTAAAAATAGTCAATCCATTTAGCAAAAACTCCAGGACAATGAATAAATAAAAACACAAAAAAGGTGTCCAATGTAGAACTTTCGCTTTTTTAAAAAAGTAGTCGTTTAAAAATGTCTTAATCACAAGTCAAATTTTAATAATATTTAAATTGGATTTTTTTATTTTAATTTTTATTTATACACATTTAATTTTATTGTTCATTGTCGTGAAATTACAAACTTAATATAAAAACAAAATTTAGTATATTAATTTATACACACGTCACTGTTCAAGACAGAGTTAAAAAGATTATTATAACATCAAGTTATTGATTAAAACTCTAAAAATATGAAAAAACAATTCTTACCTATGACATAAAAAACATTTTTATATAAAAACAGATAATAAAAAAAATGCACAATAAATTACATTTATTATAATAACGTAAGACATATAAAATGCATTTTAAATTAGTTTAATGTTTTTAACTAAACAAACATTCCTATCGTCATACTTAAACATAAATTTAATATTTAAATAATGTATATTATAGCAATAATAAATAATAAAAAATGTATTAAATTGCGAGTCCATTTCTTCGCTCTGGTGTCGAGGCAACTATACACGCATCGTGTTCCGCCACTCTACACGCATTGCCTCTAGGATTCGGCGGAAAGTGGAAAAGGAGTGTCTTAACACTGGGTGCCCACTATCTATCCTGATGTGAGCGAGATACAGCGTGAAGCCGATTTAATTTATTTAATTCTATTTTAATTTGTGATAGTCGGACTAGCCCACCGAGGACTTCGTACCAATTACAAGATAGCACCTCAATCGGAAGGTCTTTATAGAACTTTAACTTTATGCACTCTGTTAAGTTTCAATAAAAAAACATTTTTTATTAAAATTTTATCTTATTTTAAATATTATAACGTGGTAAGTCACGCTTTAACATTCCTTATCAAATAAACTTTTTTTGTAAATGAAAACTTTACATAATTTTAGATAAATTTGAATTATATAATTTGAATAATCGAGATATTTTAAGTTGGCAAAATTCCTTTTATTCTTTTAAATACAAAAACATTAGTGTATTTCTTTTTGTACAGTACGGTCAACAAGTTATGGTTCCGATTAAGTTAGTCTTTTGAAACTGAGAATTGTTCGCTCTGGAGGAAAATTATCAAAACTAAAAAAAAATCTAAAATCAAATATGCGCAGTCATCTACAGCTAACTTCAGGATAACCACGAGCCGTGGACCGTGCTGTACACATTAGTAAATTGTTCAAGGCAAGAATCGAACCCACGACCCTTCACAATAGACAAGTATCAACATGTTGCTGCAGCAGTATGAGGGTCTTGAACGGTTGGTCGCACACTGGGCAGTTGTACCGCAGCGGTGGCGGCGAGTCGTTAGCTTGAGGTATAGTTTTCTCCTTGTCTACTTTCTCTATTTTCTTCTTTTTACGAACCTTAGTTTATGGTAAAGTAGCTTTATTTCAATAGAAATATTTATATATTTATTCAAGCGGGGACTGTAAACGCAACAGGTTATTTATGGGTTTGATTCCCAGTCGATTCTCAGCCACTCAACACGCAATGTCTACAGAACTAGAATTCGGCCGAAACAACCCGTTGGGACGGTGTATCTGATCTGTGTAAAAGATTCCCAGGTTCCCTACCTACTTTTTTAACTAAGTACGGGATAAAGCGTGAAATAACAAAAAGAGCGTAAAAACAGATATATATGTTTTAAATAGTAACTCACCATGTTACCCCCGCTGGCAGTGGGGTTGGAGGATGTCGGGGGGGCGGCGGTGGAGGTGGACGTGGAGGGGGGACGTCGCTTGGTGGTGACACTCTTGTGGACACTAGGAGATAAAATGCGGATTTCTTCCAGCTGTAATTTAATACATTATATGTTAGGTTAGTTGAGTGTGTTCAGCGATGACAGGAATATTTATTTATATAATGTTGCTTGATACTTAGGAAAGACAAATACTTTTTTTATAAAACATAAAACGTGGGAAACGGAAGTGTCTTAATGGGCATGGAGTGTCTTAGCACTAGGTCCCCAGGTCCCTTCCACACCGCTATGTGCGGGTGACAGCGTGAAACTGATATAAAAATTTAAACATGGATGTGACTTGAAGCCACTTTCTATAAAAGTTTTTTTTTTTTCAAAATATAGAATAACATTAAAAAAAAAGAATATGCATTCTAAGCAATCATTATTGGGTAGCGAAAATTTGTAAATATCACAACATAAATAAGATATAAAAAGCGTATAAAAATATTCGCGAGGATCGAACCCCGCTACTTTTAAAACAAAAATATTTAGAAAAACATTTACCTGAGTAGTTAACTCTTGTATCTTTTTCTGAGCTGCTCTGAGATCAGTTAAAATATTTTCCTTATCTCCCGCCATTTTCTCTCGAGATTCACGTTCGGCTTCGAAATCACTCCTAAATTAACAAGAAATTAAATAATTATATACAAAAATCAAAATTTTCACATACAAAGTTTCTTGAAACATTTCTCTCTATTGTTTGTGCATTTTCCGCTGAATTCTGGAGGTATTACGTGTGTGGTACTAAACGCCGCGCTTTGCTTTGACATCAAAGCGACGAAATTAGTATATAAATTTAAATAAATATTTCATTTCTTTGAGTGGGTATGGAACCCACAACCCGTCCCGTTTACAGCCACATATTTGTGCCCCTGCGCCACGACTGGCGCTATTATTTTAAGTGACTAATTTTAGAATTAGGCATGCATTACACGCACAATACAAGCAATTAAAAAAGAGATCATAGCATTCATCAGACAAGTTTGTTTACAAGATCGTCTGACGTCATATAATGACGCCATGTTTTTTTGCAGGCTCTAGGCCGAACTCGATGGACCATCGGCAAGGATAGTTTCGCTGTTTGAGGTTTTCTGTTTAATACTAATAAATGTATGTATGAATGTTTGGAACTAACGCCGCGGGATGGCGCTGTTTGGCTGTGCGCATGCGCGGACATAATTGTCATTAACGGTCAGCGACCACTTGCATTTTGAATCGGGCGTCGCAAGCATACCGAATTTTATTTTCTGTTAATTTTTCTTGAATAAACGCCTATGTTAATTTATACAGTCCACTTATTAAACCACCAGTAACCCCAACACTGGTCCTTACAAGTTTTAACAAGGAAAACTGAAGATTGAGATAAAATTTGGCCTATCTATTTCGCGGCGAGACATACCTAGGTGGCAAGAAGACAGTACAACAGTGACAAAGTGAGTTCGTTCCAATTCCATACCTATATTATCCTATTGCTAGCAAATATTTTGCACATTCTATCCAATATTCTATCCAATTTCGTCGATTTTGAGTGAGTACAAGTTTAATAAGCAGGTACGTACTTTCCTACCTACCTACCTACCTACTAATCATTTCATTATCGTCAGTATTTCGTCTATTTCGGATAAAATCGTGAAGTATCTGCCATAATCCCGTATAATTACCTAAGATTACGTATTTATAATATTATTTCAATTTATGTACGTGACCTATTTTATTTGTTCATAAAAACCGGTTAGGTCCAAAGGTCATTACTGCACTAGCCGGCGGTGCATTCATTTAACGTTACGTTTTCTTATCTTATATGACCTACTTACGGATTCCATCTATATAGTCGTGCATTTGTTTTATTTTTTCTCAAATTATAAAAGAATCATATTATTTCTATAATCATAGAATAATTCAATTATTTTTTTTTTCAAATATAAGTTTAATAATACATTACCAATATGACTAAAGAAGTTGATGTTACTATTCAGCGGCAAAAAAAATTAAAAAGGGTCAATGAAGGCTAAACTAACACAATTCCAAGCGTATTTAGAGATAGCCAAGGGCTATAAACCTACCCTTAGTGATCTCCATTCCATTGAATTACAGAACAGGCTGGATCGAATTAAAAAGATGTTTAATGAATTCGACACATTACAAAACGAGCTAGAAATGCTTAGCGAAATTCCTGATGAACAATATAGCGAACGGCAAATATTCGAAGCGCAATACTTCTCTTTGGTGGCAGCCGCACAAGAATTATTGGATGCCTGCAGTAAAAAACAGCAGGTACAGGAGGGTTCCGAATTTGAGGACCCAAGATCTGGTGAGTCTTGCAGCCATAGTAAAAATTGTTTTCATTTACCAAAAATTAATATACCTCAGTTTAATGGTGACTATCAAAATTGGCTCGAATTTAGGGATACTTACATTTCGATGATACATAAGAATGATAATTTGGACAACATAAGCAAATTTCATTATTTACGTGCCTCTCTCCACGGGAGTGCTGCTATAGTTGTTCAGAACATTAATTTCACAAAAGAAAGTTATGAAACTGCCTGGAATTTGCTTTGTGATAGGTATGATAATTCTAGATTGTTAGTTAATAATCATGTACATGCATTATTTAATGTCGAGCTAATCTCCAGGGAATCCAGTCAATCCATTCGACATTTGCTCGATGTAACCAACAAAAATATTAGAGCTCTTACTGTACTAAAGCAACCCACCCAGCATTGGGATACTTTAATTATTTATATGATGTCTAATAAATTGGATTCAGTTACTAGTCGGTACTGGGGGGAATTCCGAAACACTCTGAGTGAACCTCCCACTCTTTCACAATTTTGTACTTTTTTAAGCAACCGAGCAGACTTGCTTGAAAGTCTTGAAGATAAAATTACTACCAATCCTGAAAACGTCAAAACAAAATCATTTATCATAAGAAATAACGAATCTAATAAGAAGTATAATAAAAACAATGCATGCCCTATGTGTAAAAGTGAACATTTACTATTTTCTTGCGAAAAGTTTAAAGCTTTATCAATTGAAAGTCGCATCAACAAGGTTAAGGAATGTAAGTTATGTTTTAATTGTCTAAAACCAGGCCACTCAAATAAAACCTGCACCCTAACTCACTGTCGCTACTGTAAACTCAAACACAATACGTTACTACATTTACATACAAATAAAATACAAAATCCAAATCCTGCTTCTACTGCACCTACACAAGAGAGTGTCGCCTTACCTATCTCATCAATTGTGACTGACACTTCTCAATCTATTGTTATTAATGATATCGCCCTATCGACAAACACCCATCAGCATACTACATCTTCCAATGTACTTCTATCGACAGCCCTGGTGCACGTACTCGACTACAAAGGGAGTGCACACAAAGCTCGACTGCTGCTCGACAATGGCAGTACGGCAAACTTCATTACGCACGAACTCTGCAGTAAGCTGGGACTCCAGAAACGCGAAACGCGTTCTACTATATCAGGTATCTGCACTCAATCCTGTGACAGTACAAAGTCTTGCAATATTAATATCAAATCGTTATATACTGACTACCAGGCTAATCTAAACTGTTTAATTTTACCACAAATTACCAAAGCCTTACCGTCTAAATTAATAAGTACAAACCATATCAGTTTACCTACCGGTGTGCAGCTGGCTGATCCTTCCTTTGGTGTTCCGTCGGCCATCGACATTTTGGTTGGAGCTGAGACATTTTGGAGCGTAATCTGTAACAATTCTATCGATTTAGGAAAAAACCAACCCAAACTCTACGAGACTAAGTTAGGATGGTTAGTTTCCGGCTATATTGCAGGCCCTAAGTCCTCACATCATTGTCATTTTCTAAACCAAGAGGAAAGTTTATCGAGATTCTGGGAGCTAGACAGTATCTTACCCAAACACTCCCTTACCACCGAAGAACGTGAATGTGAAAATCTATTTTATACAAGTACTTACCGAAAAGATAATGGTCAATTCGTAGTCACAATGCCACTAAAAAAAGATCCTTCAGAACTTGGTGAATCGTATGCAATGGCTAAAATTCGTTTTCTCTCATTAGAACGTAAATTTCAAAGAGACCCCACTTTCAAAAATATGTATTTAGAGTTTATGAGAGAATACATACAATTAGGTCACATGACTGAAAATACATTAAATAAAAATACATCATGTACCAACTATTTTCTACCACATCACGGCGTGATTCGAGAATCGAGTACAACTACGAAACTCCGTACTGTTTTCGACGCGTCAGCTGTAACTACGACAGGGCTGTCACTAAACGACATACAAATGGTCGGACCAACCGTACAAGACGATCTATTATCTATACTTATCAGGTTTCGCCAACACAAATTCGTAGTCGCAGGAGACATTGAAAAAATGTACCGAGCGATCGAGCTTAATCCAATACAACGTTCCCTGCAACAAATAGTATTTCGTGACGATCCTTCTCAGTCACTAAAAACCTTTACATTAAATACGGTTACGTACGGTACAGCGTCGGCGCCGTACCTCGCTACAAAGTGTCTCAGTAGTCTAGCCGATAGTGTTGATAATGATCAAGTTAAGATATCAATAAAGCGAGATTTCTATGTCGACGACTATCTAAGTGGAGGCAACACTGAGGAAGGCGTCATCCAGACATGCAAAGAGGTAATCTCTACTCTTTCGTCAGCTCAATTCAACCTAAGAAAATTTAAGTCTAATAGTAACTACATTATACAACAAATTACGAATGAAAAATGTGATACTAACATCTTGAATCTATCTAAAACTAATCCAACCGTCTCAGCAAAAACACTCGGTGTGTGCTGGCAATGTGACTTAGATATACTGTCGTTTTCAATAAACATTAATTTGCGTGATAAAGTAACCAAACGTCACATTTTGTCAGTAATTAGTCAAATCTTTGACCCTCTAGGTCTCGTAGGGCCGTCTATTATAGAGGCAAAGTTAATAATGCAAAAGCTGTGGATGTCTAAGTTAGAGTGGGACGATGAAGTTCCTACTGATATTAAACAAGCATGGTTGACATTCTCTAGCACATTAAAGTATCTAAATAGTATTCAAATACCCAGATGGGTACTGTATGACAATTACGTAAAAGCTGAACTGCATACCTTTTCAGACGCCTCTGAACGAGCCTACGGCGCATGCGTTTACGCTCGCGTTGTCTGTGACGACGGCTCTGTTCACACGTCACTAATCGCGTCAAAAAACAAGGTAGCACCATTGAAACCTACTACTATACCGCGCTTAGAATTATGTGCTGCTCTTATTGCTGCGAGACTGTGTACTAAAGTGTTAACTTCACTTACGTTGCGGGTTGATTGCAGATATTGGTGCGATTCCACAATCGTACTAAGCTGGCTAACCACGGCCTCAAGTCGGCTCAAACCGTTTGTTCGCAATCGAGTAAACGAAATCAACGAAGCTACTGCCGGTAAAGCTTGGGGTTACGTGCCGTCTCTGGAGAATCCCGCTGATCTCGTTTCTCGCGGGGTGAAGGCTGATGTCATCAGCTCATCCTCTATGTGGTGGTCGGGGCCATCTTTTTTACAGAACAGTGAGGAATCATGGCCTAAAATGCCGAATTCCAGCGAGAAGCGTGATCTGCCAGAAATTGTTTGCCACATAGCTCAAAACACACATAGCACAATCAACACAAATCCAATTTCAAATTTAGTACACAGACACTCTAATTTCAAACGTCTCTTACATTCTGTAGCCTATGTCAATCGTTTCATAAATAATTGTAAACAAAAACAAAACAAAATTAATGGTAATCTTGGCACTAAGGAGCTTAATAATGCATTAAATATAATATTAAAACAATGTCAGATTGAAATGTTCCCTGATGAATACCTCTTGCTAAAATCGAATAAGCAATTGCCACGTAAAAATAGATTACTTTCTTTATCTCCATACATGGACTCCAATGGAGTAATTAGAGCAAACGGAAGGCTTCACAATTCGAACTACAATTACGATACAAAGCACCCTATGCTACTGTGTAGTAAGCACCATGTCACTAAATTAATATTTCGTGCTAAGCACATTGAACTCTTTCACGCTTCCCCTTTATTGTTACTGGCTGAAATTAGGCAATCATATTGGACACTGGGTGGTAGAAATATGGCAAAATCTATTGTGCACCATTGTGTAAAATGTATAAGGCATAAAGCTCAAAAAATACAACCCATTATGGGACATTTACCGACACTTAGAACAGAGTTAGAATTTCCTTTCTTAAACACATCGGTCGATTACGCCGGGCCAATTTTGATAGCGAATAGGAGAGGGCGTGGCTGCAAGCTAATCAAATCTTATATATGTATTTTTACATGTCTAGCTGTAAAGGCGGTCCACTTGGAGCTTGTAACAGAACTAAGTGCTGAAGCCTACTTAGCTGCGCTTCGAAGATTTGCCGCGCGCCGAGGTAAACCTCAAACTATTTTATCAGACAATGCGACTAACTTCGTGGGAGCTAGTAACGATTTAAAATCTATAATTTCTAACCCTAGTATCGCATCTAATTTAGCCGATGAAAATATTAACTTTTTATTCACGCCAGCCTATTCTCCCCACTTCAACGGATTAGCGGAAGCTGCTGTCCGTTCAACTAAGTATCACTTAAGACGAGTCCTTGGCATGACTCACCTCACATACGAAGAAATGTATACTTGTCTCACTCAAATTGAGGCAATATTAAATTCTCGTCCTATAACTCCACTTTCCACCGACCCAAGCGACTACTGTGCCCTCACTCCTTCCCATTTCCTCATTGGACGAACCACGTCATCAGTGCCACATCAAACGGTCTCTGAAACCGCCAATGTCAACCTACTCCAGCGACATAGACGAGTAGATGCTCTTAAACTACACTTTTGGAGGAGATTTACCAATGAATACATTACATCGCTACAACAACGGACTAAATGGACCAAATCCAACGAAGGGTTGCAGCCAAATTCCCTTGTCATAATCAAGGAAAGGAACACACCACCGCTTGTATGGTCTCTCGGGCGAATTACTGCCGTCTACCCTGGTTCAGATGGAATAAACCGTGTTGCGGAAATAAAAACCAACCGAGGAACGATACGAAGGGCATACAACAATATTTGTGCCCTGCCTACTGAAGACTGTTGAAGATACTTCAACCCCGGGAGCCTGTTTGGAACTAACGCCGCGGGATGGCGCTGTTTGGCTGTGCGCATGCGCGGACATAATTGTCATTAACGGTCAGCGACCACTTGCATTTTGAATCGGGCGTCGCAAGCATACCGAATTTTATTTTCTGTTAATTTTTCTTGAATAAACGCCTATGTTAATTTATACAGTCCACTTATTAAACCACCAGTAACCCCAACAATGAATAAGTGAAAGTGTGGATCGAGCGAATGTATGAAGAATCCGTTTATACGCACATATGCTACAGTAAAGTCGACGACACGTAGGTGCCTTTAAGTTAGTCTTAGATAACTGCGCAGATTTGATTTTAGTATTTTTCTTACTTTTCATTATATTCGCAAAATTCACAAGGCCCAAATTAAAAGTGACCACGGAGCGTTGAACGCACTATATTTATGAATGGGTGACTGTATTGAATGAGCGAATGTATGTCTTAAAAAACGCGCACACAACAATACATTACTACAATACACAAATACTAACTTGTATAGATCAACTTGAGCTTTGAGTAGATCGCAATCATCCTTCCTTGATCTTAGTTCAGTTATTTGCGTCTCTAGCGCTTGTATGTCGCGGCCGCGCGCCACCAGCGCCGCCGTTAGCTGCTCCACGTTTTGTTGTGGTTTCTAAAAAAATATGTTTAAATATAATAAGAGGCTTTTTTTAGCTTCACGCTGATTTCCGATTACAGCAGGGTAAGCAGAGAGAACGCTGGGAGCCCAGCGTTAAAACACTACGTTCCCATTAAGACACTTCCATTTCCCAATTTCCACTTTTGCCTCGTTACTAGAACGAGGAAATGGAAATAGTAAATATTTCATTTCCTCTAGTGGAACCTATTGTTAACATATTAAATAAATTCAAATTCAGCTACAATTTCCAATTGTCTACATTTTTAAATTTTGTTATGAAAAATATGTTTTAACATTGTACTTACAGTTTCAGTTTTAGTCACTGACTTTTTCATTATCTCATTGTAGTCTTTGAAAATACCTTCAAATATTGACATTGTACCGCGAACTTGTGCACTGAATAAAAATAAATAATATTATAACTTAAGAGTTTGCTGAGAAAAAATAAAATTTTAAATTTAAAACCCATGTGATATTATTTCTTTTGTTTACCTTCACGCTGTATTCCACATGTAGGAGGGTAAGCAGAGGGAACCTAGCAACTTGGCGTTAAGAGATTTCCGAATCCAACTTTCCGCCGAATTCTGAAGGCATTGCGTGGCGAAACTCAACGCGGCGCGCTACCAGAGTTCATTCAGTTCCGCCACTCAACACGCAATACTTCAAAAACTCGGCGGTGCGTGGAACACGGAGTCTTAACACTTGGTTTCCACTACCTTCCCTGCTATATGCGGGATACAACGTGAAGCTAATAAAAAATCACTTACATATTACTCAAAGCCGTGCTATGTTGCGTTTCCACTATACCCTTCAACTCTGTTAGTCCGGTCCTCACTTTCTCCACTGTGCCTTTTTCCAGTTTGAAGTCATGCAAACTCGCTATTATACCGAGAGTGTGTACGAGACTATCTGATAGCCTGTTGAAGTAATACGTATATTAATAAGAAGTATGGCGTCGTGGCGCTTTGAATAGTGACTGGTTGTAAACGTGATGGTTGTGAGTTCAGTTCTGTTACTACGGTCCTCACTGTGTTCACTGTGCCTTTGTCTACTTTGAAGTCATAGGCTATTATGCCGAAGGTCTATACTGGACTATACGATAAACTGTTCAAATATCGACTGATTGTAGACGTGACGGTTGTGGGTTCGATTCCCACACTCAGAAATGAATAAAACCATATTGATTTCATTACCTCGTTTTGGTGTAAAAAGTGCGACGTGGAATTGCACCACTCAAAATTTAACTTGCCCAACCAATTCCCCGGACTTTCTTAATACTAAAGTTCATTTTTATAAACCGCTCTCAGCTCTGAGATCGATCTTGATTATAAAATAAACTCTTAGGTGATATTTTTTGTTAACATATACGATCTAAAACATCTAATTTACGTCCTGTTACGTGTATACTTAAATCAACAATAAGACAGCTTTAGTACCGAGTTTAAATCCTATCCTAATAAATAAAAAAAATATATAATAGCATATAAAATTTAAACACATACCCATTAGTCAAACCATTCAAATATTCGGACAGATGTTTCAACGTCCTATCATACAGTTTCACATTGGATATATAATTTGCATATTCTGATTGAGAACTGTTTTCCGAACTCACTGACACTCTCACTGGTTGGAATACCTGTTGACAAGTAATAAAATAATCAATAAATATTTTCCAAAATAATTAATAAATAAATATCCTTCATCGGGACATCTTCTCATTGTAAACGCGGCAGTTATGGGTTCGATTCCCACCGGGGTAATGAATTATTGTCATATGTTTCCCGCTCTGGTGAAGACAAAACACGGCGCTGATTTCCGCTCCTCAACACATAATATCTCGAGAATAGAACGGAAAATGGGAAACAGACAATCTGTGAGTGACAACACTAGGACTACACTATTTGCTTTGTTAGCTTCACGTTGTATCCCGCATAAGGGTAGATGGGGGATACAGCGTGAAGCTAACAAAATGCACCTGACTATAACGCAATGTTAAACTTAAAAAAACCCATATCGTACCGTAGTTTGAATTTCTTTTATCCTATTATTAAGTTCTTGTATTTGATCTTTATACATTTTGATAGTTTCCACCATCCCAGACTTGTGCTGTGAGAATTCCAACTAAAAAAAATTTCATATATGTTAATTAATTATATAAACGCCATTTTGGGGTAATAAAGTTTAATTAATAAATAAGTAAATTAAAAAAAAAGTTAAAGTGAAGGTTGTAGGTTCAAATCTCATTTATCGGGTTTTCCAATTATAAATTATATAAAATAAAATGAGTTACAAATTATACAGAATGTTTTTGTTATCACCACTTACAATTTAATTTTTGAAAGTACAGTTTTAACTATAGAGTAGAAAAGCGTAATACAATTAAAACAAAAGAGATTTAGAGAAAAACAAAAAGTGTTTTTTCAATAAAAATATATAATAAAATTATCGTTGTATAACAAAACGCCATTTGTTAAGAATAACGCACATAGACACAAACGGACACTCACACACGGTGAAGTTGAACGCTGTTTAGGTTTATTATAGAAAATAGAAGAAAGATATCCTTTTCTCGTTCTGGTATGGTAGGTGGTAGGTAAGGATTTGAAAATTTTGATATGGGTTTAGCATATAGGGTACTATATGCTCCTTTTATGCATATATGCAATATGGGAACAGCAAATAGTACCCTATATGCTGTTCCCATAAAAGGAGCACAGACGCTTCCACCCTGTATATTTTGATGTGGCCAAACATCAACTTTATTTTTCTTAAATGAAGTGAAATTGTTTTTATTCATATTCTTCAAAGGGTAGTTTAAAAAAATACCAACATCATTTTTAAAGATGATGTAGGTCTGTAGTAAAAAAAAACATACATTACCTTGATATTTTCCAAATCTAATATTTTTATTTGAGCTTTCTTGAGTTCATTTTGTAAATAAGTTATTTTCATTTCTAGCTGCTGAGTGTAAGCTTCACGTTTCGCCATTTCTTCTGAAGTAATGTTCTAGAAAATATTAAAAAGTTGAAGATTTTGTTTAATTAAACTATATAAAATAATAATGTAAATATTTTCATGGCACACAACGATTGAGGGTTTGAATACAACTCAGATATTGATTAATCGTTTCAAATTAGCTTTTACTTCCTCAATAAATAGACTATTCAACACAAAAAGAAAAATTCAGACCAATAGTTCCTGAATTAATGCACTCAAACAAAGGAAACATCAGATTTAATGTCGACAAAAATAATAAAATACTTCAGTGTAAGCCAAATGCTGCCTTAAAGCTCTACTACTAAAGAGGAAATCAGTTTGCCCGAAAAGTTATTAAACATTTGTTGTTCATATTATAATAAATAATATAAGTAAAATATAAAAAAATACATTGAGGCCGGTCGTGGCGCAGCGGCACGAGGTGTGACTGTAAAACCGACTGGTTGTGGGTTCGATCCCCACTCGAGGAGATGAAATATTTACTTAAATTTATATTTCCATTTCTTCGCTCTGGTGTCGAGGTTAAGCGCGGCGTTGAGTTCTGCCACTCAACACGCAATGCCTCCAGAATCCGGCAGAAAGTGGGGAACGGAGTGTCTTAACATAAGAGAAGGGCAAAAAATCTTTTTGATGAAGTAATACTTACAGAACTAGATGACACCAATTTACTTTGCAGGTCACTTATGATAAAATTCAGCTTTCGTAACTCTTGGAGGTGATCATTGTCTTTGTTTGAAAGTTGCAACTAAAAATATATTTAAAAAATATTTAATATCATACACACTGTAAACCTGAGATTAGTTGAGAGTATATTTAAGTTAACTGTGTTACACCCGTATTTATAAACCGCTCTCAATACTAGGATCGATCCTAATAACGATCTTGAGATTTTGTTTTACTAATCTATGATTGAAAACGGCATTTCTAGATCATCTCAGAGTTGAGTAACAATGACTTACATCATTATATTCTATCATTAAAAAAATAATTCTATCATAATAATAATTCTATCATATTTATTCAATATATATGAATAATAGAAAAATCCTATTAAGCAAATGCATTAGGAGATACAAAAAGAATTAAAATAAAACTGTATACGTATATTATCAGGAGGTTTTAAAAATTTTAAAATTGATTAACATATATTCTCTAATCTATATATATAAAAGGACTTGTGCTGACTGACTGAGGTAAGACGCACGCAGAGCCGTAACCGCTGATGGTAGAAACGTGAAATTTGGGCAGATGTTTATTTTCATATTCTGGACATCCACTAAGAAGGGAATTTGAAAAATTTTAACCCTAAAAGGATGAAATAGGGGTTAAAAGTTTGTATGGAAAAAAAATTGAATCTGCTCCGATTTTTATAAAATTTGAAATTCAGACTCTTAAAAATATTTCATTGAACACGTGTTTCATGGTTTTTAAGAATTCACCCCCTAAGGGTTCAAATAAGAGGTTGAAAGTTTATATGGAAAAATCTTTAAATTGCCACCGATTTTTATAAAAATTTAAATTCAGACTGTTAAAAATATTTTATTGAACGTGTTTTCGTTTCACGAAAGCGAGACTTCACTCCTAATAAGCGGGCGAAGCCGCGCGCGCCCTCTAGTACATAATATAAAGGTCGCGTTTGTATATTTTATTAAACACTCAAATGGTATAAAAACGGATTTAAAAAGTTTACTCTAAGCCGACAATATGTTATTATTTAAAGCCGTCGTGGTTCTGTGGCGTAATGTCTGACTGTAAACGTAATGGTTGTGAGTTTGATCCTTACTCGGTGGAATGAAATATTTCTTCCACTCAACATGCAATGTCTCGAAAATAGGGAGTGTTTTAATACTGAGTTCCTTCTGTTTATCCTGCTTTGCGGGATACAGCGTGAAAAAAAATACATACCTCTATATTTTTCAACTTGTTTTTGGCGTCATCTCGTTCCTTTGAGGTGGCGTCTATTATGTGCTCCAAGGAATCCTTTTGCCATGATAATTTTTCGTTATCTACTATTAGCTAAAAGATAAATTATTTGAATTATTATTTTTTAATATTTTCTTCGCTCTGATAACAAGACAAAGCGCGGCGTTGAGTTCCACGCCTGAACACGTGTTTTAATATAAGTTTTCCTCTGCCTACCCTGCTCATTTGCGAACCCTATACAGCGTGACGCTGTATATATATGAAATCAATTTCCATACATTGAATTCAATAATATTTAATACAATTATTTTGAATTAATTTTGTCAAACAAAATACTTAATACATAAAACATACTTATTTATTACCGATTTCAGTAAAGCTGGAAGCCGAGTTCTGAAGTAATGAGCACAAACGCACAGGCAAACAGACAAAAAAATAAAATGAATAATTTTGGATTCTATTATATTGATAAATACCCCAATAAATGTCATTCAGGTGACTATTAAAACAATATATATATAAAATATATAAAAAGCAAAACACTCATTTTGTAAGTTTATTATATCATAAAAGTATATATAAGACTAATTAATGAACCGTTAGTACAAAAAAATCGATAAATATCGATTGTATTGTCTTACATCCTTATGTAACCACTTGAATAAATGTACGTCACTATTACAATGAAACGCGAATATTTATATACTTTTTAATCGATATACGTCAGGGACAGTCAATAATACTATATATAAATAATTTAAAAGAAAAAAGAACTATAATTCAATTTTATTGTATGTAAAAATATATAGTATTTTAATATTATTTTCATACAGTATAGTAGACGAGTCGTGGCAGCCCTTGAGAAAACAATTAAAAGTTAAAAAAAATACGAAATGCAAAGGAATCAATCCTGCGCAGCCGTCTACAGCAAACTTTAGAGACAGGGGCCACTACTCGACGAGCGTACTGCCCTTTATCATACTGAAATTCAATTTAAAAAATCAAATCAAATCAGCTTCACGCTGTATCCCGCACACAGCAGGGTAGGTAGAGGGACGCTAGTGTAGTATTTAAAATAAAAAAAAAAAACAAATTCATATATTATTATTAGCTATTAAAGCCGAAGCTTATCTTAATAAAATTTCCTTGACGATAGAACAACTTTCGCTCGTAGGTTTCAATATCTACGTCACATAGAAAACGGTGAAATTTTCAATGATGTTTTATCAAAAAATGTCTTTTTGTGAATTATTTATAAGGTGATGGTGTCGCAGACTTTTGTTTACAACTAATTAAATATAATATTTTTATCATACAATGTACTGACATATATTTAGCTATTTTTGTTGCGCACGCGCTTAAAGCATTTCGATGGCGTTAATTATTTTTTATTAAGTTATTTATGGCTAACTAAGACATACACCATAATGTTATATAGCGTATAGCACTCCTGAGGAATGTAACTTTCATACAAAACAAAAAAAAAGTAAATCGGATCAGTAGATCCAGAGATCTTAGCGTTTAAACAAACAAACAAACTTGGACTTTATTAGTATAGATAATAATTACCTGTCTCCTTTGCTTCTCAACTAGTTCCAGTTGGGCGGTCAGCTTCTCAATAGTATCATCGTCTGGGGAGGTCACGAATTCGATTCCCGACGATGCGCCCGACTTGGGCTCGTGATTTCCATTGGTAATGATCGAATCCCCATCGGCTACTTGAGATATGTCTAATTTGAGCTGTTTATTTTCTCTGCGAAGCTAAAAATAACTTAACATTAGATACTTTATTTTAATTAATAAGCATACAAAATTAAAAAAATAATATATAATCTTTTTTATTGATGTTTTAAGTTTAATATATTTGTGAGGCAAATTCTCGATGCATTGCGAACTCAACGCCATCCAATGTCTTGGGAATTCGGAGAACGGAAGGGTCTTATTAAAAAAGAACGGTCCCTAACACTAGGTTCCCTCTGCTTAACCTGATACGTGCGGGATACAATTGAAGCTTTTAAAAAACAAATATTTTAAATTTTGAGGCGCAGTGGAGATGGCACACCGTGTGTCTAAACCAAACGCGATGGTTGTAGGATCTATAAGTTGATTACGGCGTGACGCTAAAAAATATATTATTCATTTTTAAGATATTAGTTTATAAAATATTACATCAAATACATATGTATAACATGTTGAGGCCGTCGTGGCGCAGTGGGATGGGGTCCTATGAACGATTATACGTTTGTTCTTACTAGTAAATGAATAACTTTCATTAAAAGCCCTCAGTAAAATAAAGTGCGGTGTTAAGTTCTGCAACGCTCAATCTCAAATTAGGCTCTAAAATAGATATCTTGCTATTAATGTATCCGTTTAATCTGTATGAATTATACAGCGTGAAACTGACTATAATTACAGACAACTCAAATGTAAACAAAAAACATACGTTATGTAACAATACTTAATTATAAGTTATGAATAATTACAATAATTTATAAAAAAATAAAAGTAGGAAACAAAGCAGGGTAAAAACGCATAGCAGGGTAGACAGAGGGAACCTGTCGGCGACAGTGGGAGTCAATTCCGTTCCTTACTACCCGCCGACGCATTCTGAAGGCATTGCGTGTTGAGTGGCGGAACACACTCAGCGCTTTGCTTTGTTACCAGAGCGAGGAATTGGAAATATTAAATATTACATTTCCCCCTGTGAGAGATCGAACCTACAACCAGTCTCAGGCCTCAATTCTCATATAATAGTTACCCAAAAACTTGATTTATTATATTGTGATATTTTCATTGTTAATGTAAGAGATAGCATGTTATAAATAATTATTAATATTCGTCAATAGATAACTGTCGTATAAATATTTACATTGTTGTATAATGACATAGATAGACAGATATTTTTGTTTACGTTCACGTCTGAGATCTCGTTCACAATAGTTTTTTTTTTTATTTATCTTCTGGGAACGTAAAAACATAAATACGTTGTAACAAGCGTATAAGAATATTTAGAAGCTTAGTTTGCTGAAAACGTGTGTATCGTTGAGTGGTCAGAGCGCTTAATTTCCACAAGGTGCAGGTTCAAACCCCGCTACGTTTAAATTTTCATACGCTTTCGAAAATAAAAAATTTTTGTTCTTTACATGTGAAATAACTTAAAAATGGTAAAGAAAGAAAACTTAATAAGATATCGCTGTGTTCTTGTATGTATTATTGTAAATATAAATAGTTTTTCAAGTGAGAATCGAACCTGCAATAATTCCTATTATGTTATCATTTTACCTATGTATATGTAACCGTATTTAAAAATAATCTATTTTCATGTCATCGCAGCTCAGTGGAATTGAATCTGATATACTGTTAACGAATTTGATCCCCGTTCAGTGTTATATAAAAAATAATTTCGTTTTCCCATTCTGAGAACTCTCCACCGATCAACACACAATATATTGAAATTTGACAAAGAATGGAGTGTCTAAAGTCTCTGCCAAACCCTAGAAACCCTTGAACCAAAAAAAAATATCTACCCACCCGTTCCACCAACTCTCTGGTCTCATCAAACTTTTCCTTATGCAGTCTGTGCGTTTTAAGCATGTCCTCTTGACAAGAAGCGATCAACATAAATTGTTCTTTCATAGAATCATTGTTTTGTTTCAACGTCTCCTTTAGTACTACATTCTCGTCTAGCAGTTCTCCGAAGCGTTTCTGCAGCTCCTCAGTACTTCTGTCGTCGGTTATTATTGTACTGGCCACCATCATACTGGCCGGAGATGGCTGGAATATAAAAATAATCATTTTTATTTCAAATATATTATAAGTACCATGAGGTCCGTCGTGGCGCAGGGGCACAAAGTGTGACAATAAAACCAACTCGTTGTAGGTTCGATCCCCACTCGAGGAAACGAAATATTTATTTACATTTATATTTCCATTTCTTCGCTCTGGTGTCGATATGATATTTACATTTATATTTCCATTTCTTCGCTCTGGTGTCGAGGCAAAGCGCGGCGTTGAGTTCTGCCACTCAACATGCAATGCCTCCAGAATTCGGCAGAAATTGGGAAACGGAGTGTCTTAACACTAGGTTTCCTCTGCCTACCCTGCTTAGTGCGGGATACAGTGTGAAGCTGATTTTATATTATATGTAAAATTTCGAACAGTACCAATTCGAACTCGAAACATTTTGTGAGACAAAACTATACAGAGCAAATTAATAACCCCGAGTGAGGATCGAACCCACAAAAATCGTATTTGGACGAGAGGTTCAAAGAGTTTATTGTAAGATGTTAACTACAACCGTCGCTGAGCAACAGGGAATTTCGGCTTTATTTTTATTTATTTATTTATAACATTTAGCAAAGTGAAACACTGTCGCGGAGAAAAATAAAGAGGAGAAATATAAAAAAATCTTACAACTAAATTCTGGCACCGCGTTTCGTATTGGCGGTACCAACGGATTCGGATTTTCCTACTTTCCGCCCAAATCTCGAAGCATTGTGAGATCAGTGGCGAAAGTCAATGCTGTAGGTACTTTGAGTTGTTACCAGACCGATGAAATGAAAATATTGAATATATCACTCCCCGAATGGGAATCGAACCCACAACCGTCGCGTTTACACGCTTGTGCCTCTGCGCCATGACGGCCTCACAAGAGGACCAATTAATTGAATCATTTTATATTTCGATCTAAGAAATCGGACTTAGAACTTTATAAGGTAATGAGTTGTGATTTCTGTCTCTATGACTCATAGACACGTGTCTAGTACATTATAGATAGTTATCAGTACGATTAAAACTCTCTTAATAGAGCAACCGCTGTCGGGGAATTTTCTTTACTATTAAAAACTGTGATATTTTTTTTATGTTTTAGAACTAAAATACATTTTAGAGGCACTCGTAACGTAGGGGGCACAAAATTGTGACTGCAACGCAATGGTTGTGGGTTCGATCTCTACTCGGAGGAATAAATTATTGTTTATTAATGCAAACACAACAGCTTCATGCTGTATCCCGCACACAGCAGGGTAGACAGAGGGAAACTAGTGTTAAGACACTCCGTTACCCATTTTCCGCCGAGTTCTGGAGACATTGTATGTTGAGTGGCAGAACTCAACGCCGCGCTTTGCCTCGACACCATGGCAGCGAAGAAATGGAAATATAAATTTAAGTAAATATTTCATCTCCTCGAGCGGGGATCGAACCCACAACCAGTCGGTTTTACAGTCACACCTCGTGCGGCTGCGCCACAACTGGCCTCAATTATATTTTTTATTTGATATTATTATGCAAACCGCGAAATACATTGCTTACTAACTAATATTGCAATGAATATTTATTAAAAGCGGAATAATATATGTACATTTTACATTATATCTTAAATTTACGCATATTTCTTATTATCTTTTCCGAAATTAATTGTTTCCAATTATTTTTTAAATTGTTATTGAATTACATAGTAAAAAAATGTAAAGTATGCGAATTCCTCCATAAAGTATAAAAAAGTAAATATTATTTTATCCTCATACTCATTTCTAAAAATACTAAAGTGATCCAACATTGAAGCCGTCGTGCATTGGTGGCACAAGTTTGTAGCTGTAAATGCGACGATTGTGGGTTCGAATCCTACTCAGAACGAATTATTTAAATTTTTAAATTCAATTTCTTGTTCTGGTACCAAAACGCAGTTTTTGAGTTCTACTACTTCACACACAATACCTTGAGAATTCAACGGAAAGTGAGGAACGAAAATGTTTAAATGGAAATGGAATGTCCTAAGACTAGGTTCCCATTTTCACTCTGCCTACCCTACTATGTGCTGTGTGTGTGAAACAACAAAAAGATCAAAACATTATAGCTTATTGCTATTATATAAAACTTATAAAAATTTCAAGTAAATCATTAACAGTATTCTCGATGAGGTAAGATATTATTATAGTATTCAATAAAATTCCCTAGTATTGTTATAAGTACATCATTGTAGTATGTACTATGCATCAGTGATTTGTGATTTGCGATTTAAATTGTTAAATTAGCAATAGAATAAGTTATTAATGTTTAATTCTATTATATTTCAATTTCACATTATTCCTGCACAGCAGAGAACTTCGCTTTAGAACTTCGTTGGCGGAACTCAGCACCGCACTTTGTATGGCAGGGAAGGAAAATATATTTATTAAATATTTCGTTTTCCCGATTTGGAATCTAACTCAGAACCGTCACAATTACAGTAGCATGCTTGGCCCCTCGAGTAGAAATCGAAACATTAAGCATCACACTTACAGTCTGACACTTCCACTGTACCACAACACCCAACACTATTTAAAGTTTAAAAATAGGATGAAAAAGGTAAAGACAATTCTTATTCATATATGAAAGTGTAACCTTATTAAACCTGTTTATAAAAAGATATGACTGCATGTAAGATGATTATATAAATAAGCAATTATATAAAAATAAGTAGCCATTCCATTGATTGAATAATGTTTTATGTCTAGACAAAATACTAATATGTAAATAATTATATTAATATTGTTAGCATTTGGGCTTAAATAAATCTCATATTATAGCGCAAAGGACACTCTCCAGTGCAGTATGCAATGGACTGGTTTATATGAAATTCTGAAATACACCTGGAATTGCCAACCATAAAGGAAGATGTTAACAACAACACTAGAATGTACAAGAAGATAATAATATAGTAGCTAGATATTGCACCATATAACATACAAACTCTAAGAGAGGTTTACTTTCCTGGTTTTTATATTACAATCAGTAACAAAAGAAAATAACTATGTGAATGTTTCACAGTCTAAGAGTTCCACTTTAGTGTTAAAAACTGTAGTCACTTCATTGGGCATTTCACAGAAACACAATATCTTTTAACTTGGTCAGTAAGTTAGTTAACCTCACTCCAATTCACTTGCACTTATTACATTTAGTTTTTCCACAAGTCTTTCATAGTATTTGCTGTTATTTTTTACTTCTTGATTCACACTCAGTCAGCCTCTTTTTATACATATTTAAAATATCATGAATCTCCAATCTTACCAATTTGCCTAGAATCCTTAGGAATTTAGAGTTATCTCCATATCCTTTTCACTTGCATAGTAATTCACTAATTTCATTTTTTATAAAAAATACAACCAATAAAAATAAATAGTATTATAAAAAATAGGAAGAATTTTTTATTCTAGTTTAATACAAAGGTTTGATACTCACACTATCTGATAGGCTAAACTGAGCTTTAAAAGCCATGTTAGCCTCTAAAGAGAGATCTTTCATAACATCTTCTATTTGTGATTTATCTAGAGCCCCTTCTTTGACATCCCCATTACAGTTTTCTGTATTCATACTTGCTCCAGGGGATGAACCGAGGACTATTATAAAAGAATCGTCGTCAGTTTCAGACTTAGATGTCATATTTTAACATACCTACAAAAATAAGTAATGTTTACTTTACCTTTCCACTTTAAAATATATATTTTAAAGCAGTATCGTATCTCTATGCTCATTTTTATAAATATTGAAACGAACACGCAACTAGATATAAAAAAATATAAATAATTCTATTAAATTAGAACATTTACTTACACATCAAGGTTTTAAAAATTGTGAAATATTTGAGATTATTTTTTTCGATTGATTATTTTTGCCTCAAGGGTGTTATGATTAAATTATAGTCACAATCATTAGTCACGTTAGTTTCTATCAAAACAATGTGAATTTACTATATATTATTAGAATTAAAATAAACAATTACAATCGAATTGATAACTTGCTCGGGAGTCAACACTGCAATTTGATACTCGCACAAGTCGCAATTTGCGAAACAAATCACAAGTTATATCTGACACATCAAATGTCACTTTTGACTAATGCTAATATTTAAATAATAATATTTTAAATACCTATTTCTTTCAAAATTAATGTTCAGCATTATTTTTATGATTTAAGCGTCTAATGCTTCTACAGTAGACGTGGTACCGTAACTAAAAATATAAAAACTTTTTTATTCTAACCTTAAATGAGTAAATTGATGCTTCTTAATAATTGTTATTGTCTGTGAAATAGATTAAATGATTTTTAATTATTAATTTATAATTAATTAAATTCAGATCTATTTTTTTTTATTTTTATATTTTAATAATATTTTGCAAAAATATGAACTGTCACTGTTACTTGTCATTGTCAGTAATCAAATCAACGTCATTCAGTAAGGACTAAAGTGTAGGGAAGTGATCTAGTCAGTATATTATATTTTGTGCTATTTAGGCGTCTAATTCAGTTTGAAAGAAATGTCTAATGATAACACTTTAGATCTACAATATGTCCACGAGAGTTTTCAAAATAGTTTAAAAGAAGACGACGATGTTATAATAGACTCGTATATAGACGGTTACAATGAATTAGTAAAGTAAGATAATTTCAAATTTTATTTTGTGACTCCATATGGTATTGTTTAACGCTTGACACAGTTTTATTTGTTCAGGTTCTTAAACTTGATTGGTACAGTATTTTCTTTTGTGAGCAGCGATGTTAAAAGTAAAATTAAAATTATGGAAAAACATAGAGCAGGGGAAGACCAAATTTATTATGAGTCTTTCAAGAAAATGATGAAGTATGAAAAGGAAACAAGCTTACATGAAAAAAATGGTTTTGTTTCGGGCTCTAGGACAATGTTGAGATTGCATAGAGGTTTAGGTATGTATATTGTTAAATAATACTATTAACTTATTTAATTAAATATATATGTATATTTATTTTATATATTATTTTTTACTAAACATTTTAGATAAATTAAAAGTAAAGGAGAATATTAATTAAATTTAGAACTATTAACAAAATCAAATCAAATAAATGTATTTTTGTGTAAATTAAACTACATTAAGTTCATTATTGATGTTATGGCACACAGGACCGCCTATAGTTGTGAGAATGAGTTATGTAAATTTTCTAGTTGGAACCCCATAGTACAAGAACTAAACTAAATTAATATTCTTGTTATAGCAACAAGACCAAGCATTAACTTGGCATTGACATTAACTTTAGTAACTCAAAACTCAGTGTGTCTTAATTCTTAATACTGCTTACCATGGTAGAGGGATACAAGTTGAAGTTAGAGAGTAAATAACATATTTATTTCTAGATTTCATAAGACTGTTTCTTAAGAGATTGAGTGAGGGAGATGAATATGTCAACACATGCACATTGTGCCAGAGCTCTTACAATGAAACATTAGCCGAGTTCCATCCTTGGTATATTAGAAAAGCAGCTACATTAGCCATGCATGCGTTGCCTTCAAGACCAGATTTATTAAAGAAGGTAAAATATTTTTTTTATACAACAGTTATGTATATACCATAAATACACTAGATTCTCTTTAACTACACTCGCTATATGTGGACTAAGTCTGAAAATGTCTGATGCGAAATGTAAATAAATACTACAACATTTTTTTTTATGTAAGCATGTTTGTAGTCATATGGAAAAGATAACCCATCTGATAATAATCCTATAGATTAAACACTTAACTACGTCATCTTTTCATTACACTTTATCTATTATGAAGATAGCGGTAATTTACAATGCCTGTTTGCAAGTTAAGTCTGATGATAAAACCAATTGAACATATATTTTTTTATTATTTTAATATATTTATTCTATATACTTATGCCTTTGACTCTGTCATAAAATTAAAGCAAGTCGTGACACAAGGGCACAAGTCTATTAATGGTTAGGGTTGGGATACAGCACAGATTGAGGGTTTGATTCCTACTCAAGGAAGTGAAATATTTAATATTTTCATTCAATTGCTATGGTAACAAAGCAAAGTGCGGTATTGAGTTCCGCCAACAAACAATGCCTTTCCTACTCTTTCTTCAACTATGGTCACTTTTTCTACACTGCTGCATGTGGGATAAAGCATGAAGCTGTTTTAATTTTTTTTAATCGTTTTTGACTTGGTTCATTTTAATTGGTGAAGCCTTTTTTGAATTTGGCGTGCAAAAATTTAGAGGTACTTTTCATGTACATACAAAAATCAGTTACAATTTTATTATATTTATGAATGTTCATTAGACACTATCTTGTTATTGTATGATGATAACTTTTAACCTTAATATTTTTGGATTTCTAGCTTGTTAAGTAATACTTTTTGTTTTACATATAAAAATATTTTTCATTAAATTATTAATATTTATACAATTTTTACATTTCCTTGTTTCTATACTCTATATTATGGCTTTAATTATGAATTAGATAACTCAAATATAAACTTCTATATTAATAATATTATAAAGCTGAATAGTTTGTTAATTTGAACACTCTTATCTCAGAAACTACTAATTTAAATAAAAAGAAGTCTATTTGTGTTAACAACTTTCCGCCAATTTTTCGAGGTATTGCGTGTTGACTGGCGGCACTCAACGACTAGCTTTTACTTTAGTGCTAGAGCAAAGAAATGAAAACATTAAGAAATAATAAATCATTAACTCAAGTGAGGATCAAACCCACAACTGTTGCGTTACAGTCTACATTGCGCCACAATGGTCTCATCTAATATGATAAGTCTTAAGAAATCTAATAATCAACTATTTATATTATATCTTTTAAATAGGTAACATCATATTTTTCATATAATAAATTATCTGTGTCTAAAAAGAAAATCAATTAATATTGTGAATACATAAAGCATCAATTGTTTTATATGTAGTGTGAAACATTTGAAGGCCAAAGTGATTTGTACCAATTGTTCTCATTATTTTTCAATTTATGTGTTATTTTTTATGTTATACATTAAATATTATTTATTTATAGATAAAGTTAAATTTATTTTAACTGTTTTAATTTCCTATATTTTTTGAGGCCGTCGTGTAGCAGGAGCACAAGGTTGTGGATTCGATCCCCACTCGAGGATTATTAATGATTATTTCTTAAAATTTTAATTTTTTCGCTCTGACATCAAGGCAAAAGCCCGGCGATGAATTCCGCCACTCAACACGCAATGCCTCGAAAAATTCGGCGAAAAGTGGGGAACTGAGTGTCTTAACACTAGGTTCTCTCTGCCTACCCCGCTGTATGGAGGTGAATCTAACTTGACTTTAATATATTTTTTTCTGTTTATATTTTAACTAGGCCCCACTCGCGGCTTCGCCCGCATACCACCTATAATTCTTTATTATGCTTCTTTATAGATACATACATATAACTTATACATTCAATAATTTTTCGTAATTTTGGGAAAGTGCAAGCACTTATATTCATAAACTTTCGCTCGTAAGTTTCACTATCTTTGTCAAATAAAAAACGTTGAAATATTATTTTAATTTTCTCTTATTGTGACTTGTTTATAAAAGATAGATATAGGGTGTCGGGGACTTTATTTTCGAACTAATGAAACTGAATGTTTTTGTAGTACAATGTACTTACATATATTTAACTATTATATAATACAATGGCGTTCCTAATTATTGTAATTTTATTATTTAAGGCTAACTAAGAATTAAAATGTAACTTTATATAACTTTACATAGCACTCCCGAGAAATGTAGTTTTCATACAAAATAGACAAAAAGTATAACCGACCAGTAGTTCCTGAGATCTTAACGTTTAAACAAACAAACTCTACCGCTTTATATATATTGAAAAATCTATACTAATATGTATAGATTTTTCAAATTGTTACTATATAAAATTTAAATCTGTTTTAAGTTTACTTTCACAAATGAAAATGCTTGGAATCGTATAAAAATTTAAATTTAGTGTTTTATTTAATCTTAACTGACAAAAGTATCCGACACAATCATGATAATATTGATTAAATCATTTGAAAAACCATATCTTATTATTATTGTTTATTGTTTGATAAATTGTGGCAATTTTTAATATTATGGCCGTAGTCATATCAATTAAAACTGTAATAATGTATCGTTAACGTGTGAATAACCAAAAAAACATTAATCCTTTTTCAGATTTTTTAGTTACTTACAAAAAGTTATATCGTTGGCTCACATTAAACCTGCTAATATGTTAAAAACAATCAGCTTCACGCTGTATCCCGCACACAGCAGTGTAAGCAAAGGGAACTTTGTGTTAAGACACTCCGTTCCCTACTTTACGCCGAATTTTGGGGGCATCGCGTGTTGAAATATAAATTTAAATAAATATTTCATTTCCTCGAGTCACAACCAGTCGTAGGATATGTAGTATGTAGTCGTAGTAGTAGTCACACTTTATCGAAAAGACAAAAAGCATTTAAAAGAACTATAAGTATGTAAAAACCATAACTATGTATTGTCAGGTTTTTACAATTTCTAAAATTAATTTATATTATCTACTATATGAAATAAAATGAAGGTTAATTGTGTATATTTTTGACACTTTCGAATGAAATAAAAAAATTAACAGGTTAAAAAAAAATAACATGTTTACAAAGAATAAAATTTAAAAAAAAATTAAATCAGATTCACGCTGTATCCCGCACACCGCAGGGTAGGCAGAGGCCTAATGATAAGACACTCCGTTGCCCAATTTTTGCCGAATTCCGAAGGGATTGCGTGTTGAGTGGCAGAACTCTACGCCGCGCTTAACCTCGACACCAGAGCGAAGAAATGGAAATATATATTTAAGTAAATAATGTAAATAGTAAATATTTCATCGCCTCGAGTGGAGATCGAACCCACAACTAGTCGGTTTTACAGTCATACTTCGTGCCGCTGCGCCACTGCCTCTACACAGGCTTATATTATTAACAAATGTAGTTTTACGTTTTTATCCGTGTAGCAGAGTAGGCAGAGCGAAATTAGTGCTAAGACACCTCATATCCTATTTCCTGTACAATTTTTTAAACGTATAATAGAAAGAAAAATGAAAATAATTTTATAGAGCAAAGAAAGATTTCCTGCTGCGCCACAATATACTTTATTTCAAAGTGTGTTTTTGCTATACATTGCAAAAATAATTAGTAAATATTATTTAAAATAATTTGCTACGTGTACTTTTTAATTACTTAATCATCATAACTGGCGTAAAACTCCGTGACACTATTTTTAGCTCTACGTATCTTACTAGAAGCCAGTCGTGGCGCAGCGGTACAAATGATGTGGGTTCAATTCTCAATCGATCAAATGAAATATTTAATACTAGCGGCTCGCCCACGGCTTCGCCCGTTTAAAATACATGATTATTGATTTAATATGCACAATTGATTGACAACTATAACGACTTCTAATATGATTTTTTTACGACATTATCGTCAAAGAATTATTGATTGTTTTAAATAAAAAAATACGACCATTGTTGATATTTGATATTTATAAAATATACATAAAGCTAATTATTTATTACAAGTATATATTTTTGTAACTTTATGTTTTTACCTATACAATATACTCTGTTAAATGTGCTGATGTCAGTGAATAATTTAATTTACTCATTCAGAAACAGCCTTAAATGTTAAATTATTGATTTGAAGGATTCATAATATTCTTTATAAAATAACTGTAATAATTGCATATTAACTCCTGTACAGTTTTTAAATTAGTTACATATATTATATGAACGAACCAAAAAATCTTTGTATTTACTTGATATTTCTTTCAAGATCGTTCTTTATCTCTGTGTTGAATTAATTACGACTTAAACTTAACTGTTATGATTTATGAAGGTAATCTCCACTAACAATTCAATTTTGTTTACTTTATTGTATAAAATATTATATAATAGTGCTTCAAAAATATATATTTTTATCAACAATCATATAACCCAGACGTTTCGAACGTCATTCTTTAGCCAGGGTCATACCAGCGCGATTGCTATATAATATTCGCAGGCAAGCTAATGCCTTGAGTTCATTCAAATGACGATAACTTTTTTTTTAATGAACCGATTTTGATGAACCAAACTTTAGTACTTAAGTTAAGTTAAAACAAAGCAATTGGTGAAATTTTCAAGTAAATCGGTTCAGTACTTTCAGAGAAAAATGCGGACAGAAATATGTCGACAGACAGACAGACAGACAAGAAATTTAAAAAAAACTTTTTGCTTATTATATATAGAGATTTTCATTTCTTCGCTCTGGTGTGGCGTTGGGTTTCGCCACTCAATAAGTAATGCCTCCAGAATTCGACAAAAGTGGGGAGCAGGGTCTCACTATGCTGCTCCATCTCCACTGCTACATATGGGATATAGTGTGAAGCTGAGCTGAAAAATAAATTGGATATTAGCAGTTGATAATGTCAAAGCCGTTATCGTTATAGCAAAAGTAAAAGTTTTATAACTAGATATTTTTTTCATTTTGAATATATATATTTTTCATTATTTCACAGATATTTGGTTCAGAAGAGAAACTAACGGAGGCGCTGGCGATCTTGCCCCAAACGCTACAGTCGTGTGACGAGGCGTACTCGCGTGTGGAACAGTTGTATACGGACTTCGATTTCCACGGCTTACCCTAAAATATAAGTATTATTTATATTTCATATTTATTAAAATTATATTATATGTATTGCCAAAAACATTTCAAAAATCTACAAGTTGTTAGCTTTAGCTTTAATGAAGTAAATGATAGAGACTTACTTATAAATGGATTTAGTTTGAAAGGTAATATTGAATGAATTTCCTTATGAATTTCCTTTTATAGAAACTAAACAGGTTAACACATTAGGTATGTACATATCTTCGATTAAAAAAACCGATTGTAAATTATTTATTTTTCTTAGAAGAGACATTTTTGCTCAAATAACTATGCCAAAAAGTGAAGCCGTTCTTTGATAACGTAATTTTTATAAAAGATAATTCATTTTAATTATCACAAAATGCTTAAAATAAAAAATATATATGTTCAATATCTTTACTTTGGTTAATGGAAATAAAAATAATAGTTTTGTGATCAAACTCGGACACCGATCACTACGTTTGAACACGGACATGTCGAAAAAGAAGGTTTACGAGTGATTTTTTTCAGCTTCACGCTGTATCACGCACGTAGCGGGGTAAGCAGAGGAAGCCTAGTGTTAAAGACACTTCGTTCCCCATTATTCTCCAAATTTTAAAGGCATTGCGTTTTGAGTGGCGGAACTTAACGCCTTGCTTTGTCTTGACGCTTGAGAAAATTAAAATATTAAATATTTCATTTCATCGAGTGTAAATCGAACCCACAACTGTCGCGTTTACAATCGTAGCAAGTACGACTCCTCTTATAAATTAAAATAAAATTATAAAGCATAAACTTTCTGTTTTGACATGTCCGTAAGGACCGTAAATTTATATGTAAAGAACATCTTGTATATTTTTGAAATAAAAAAAAAACGCCATTAAACATAAATGAGTACATCTTTTATATTTATAGTGATTGTAATATTTATATAAGTGAGAAAAATAAATATAATTTACACGCGAAATAGAGAAATTGTAATATAGTTAGCATTTAAGTTTAACTTAATTATTTACTTTTGTTCCTTTTTTTTATTATTTTTGCCCTCTTTATTGGTGCCTGTCATATTTTTCTTTTTTTTTAATCATGTGACAAATAAAAGTGTTTTTTTTTACTATTATGATATACGTAGATAAAAAATGAGCTTATTACGTTTAAAAATACGTATTTAAACTAAAATTGTGCATTTTTTCCTCTCTTTTACCTTAGCTACAGTAAATGTTAAAAGGCTAGGAATTTCCTGCATAATTAATGAAACGTGTCTATCTACGATTGTGTTAAACTGTTTTTTTTTGCAAGATAACGTGAACAGATAAGTGACGGGGAATTTCCTGCATATTTAATAATGAAATGTATGAAAACGTATAAAAATCAATATATCATTTACTAGAAATAATCAATTGTAAGCATTTCTTTTGATTTAATTAATCAAAATATGCTACTTATATTCTTTCTGTGAAATTTTATGAGGATATAATTTCATTCCATATTTGAGAAAATGTATTCTAACAAAATTAAATCTTATCTTTTTATTGCTCATAGACTGCTTCCCCAATTTTTTTTATTTTTTTTACGTAAATTTATCTTATTGTTTATTTCATTTGGAAATTATAACATTTATACGTAGATTATATGTTATATATTAATGTACAATAAGGAAAAATACACACTATAGTGCTGGCTTCGGCCCTTTCTCGGTCCGATCTCATATGAGAAATATTCTTGTATGCGTGATTGGACCGGAACTTAACCGAAATAATATTATGAATTCTTATTGTTTCTCATATTAAAAATATTTTATCGTACAGGATCGAGAACGAACCGTGGCTGGTACCATAGTGTGTATCTTCCCTAAAATAGATGCCTAATGATCTCATGAGATGGCTATAACGTAACGCTTGTCAAAATTATCATATAAATATTATATTTGTTAATAGTTTTTTTGGCAATGATAAAAGAAAAATGCTTGTGCATGTTTACGGGAGTGTGTTTCATCCAGTTATTGATAGCTCAGAGGTACTATTTGAGTCAAATAATTATTTCTATTATTAAAATTTTTTACGCTTTTTGATTTTTGTATTTAAAGATAAAAATAAAGTTTTTTCTAAAGGTTTGAATAAGCTAGTAGAGGGGCGATTAAGTTTACATTGTGTTTGATGGAGATTACTTCTCCGTGGGTTCCATGGTTGCGGGATAGTGAGACGGGGGCCTAATATATAACTCATTTATTTTATATTAAATTTGCTTTTTTATACGCTACAAAACAATAGCGGTAAATAATTTCACAACTGCATTCGTAGCGAATAAATTTAGTATGCTGATATAGCGTGTTTACAAATAATAGTAATTATTATGCCCCTATAGTTGGTTCCAAATGAATGTTCTAGAAAAAAAAGACTTTTGTTTTTTTAAGGTTCTTTAACCTTAAAGTATAATATTGAATCCGATACTTGGACTTTATTTAGGTATTATTGTAAGAGAATGCTTTACGATACAGAACTAAAAAATTGTAAAATGATTTTTCTTTATATAAAGAAATATTTCTTTATATTTTTCTTTATATATTTCTATAATAATAAAAATAATAGATACCTCTGCGCTGTCATCTTAAAGATTGAGCTCAAGTGCAACTATTGCTCAGTTTACAAAGTTCAGTCGACATAATAAAGTAACATAAATGTCGATTGTAAATTTAAAAAAAAAAAACAATTTTTCACTTATATTATTATTATCTGTAATTTTGAATTTGTATAATTGTTAGAATAAAAAAATGCGATATTATTATATAAGCTTAAATATTTTGAATTAAATTTATAATTAAATAACGTGTTTAAATAATTTAAGAAACACCAAAAAAATGACAATGTCATGCTGATGTAGAGTAAATGTACATTCCCGCACCATTCCTAGAATTGGGAAGTTATACCTTTTGTATTTTATATTGAAATAAACGTGTTTGCTATTTCTTATCTTGTTTTATTTATATTTCTAAATTAATTTTATTATTAAGGCCAGTCGTGGCGCAGGGGCACAAAGTGTGACTGTAAATATCGACTGGTTGTAGGTTTGATCCCCACTCGAGGAAATGAAATATTTATTTACATTTATATTTCGATTTCTTCGCTTTGGTGTCTAGGCATATCGCGGTGTTGAGTTCCGCCACTCAACACGCAATGCCTCCAGAACTCGGTGGAAAGTGGAGAACGGAGTGTCTTAACACTACATTCCTTGCTGTGTGCATGCTTGGGATACAGCGTGAAACTGATTGATTGATTGAATTTTATTGTTAGGCCAGGCCATGACGGCCCCGTTGGACTTACGTACGGGATCGATATTATAAGCCTACTCCGAGAGTTGGACATCCTTGAGGAGAGACCTCTGTAGTTGACGGTGACTATGACGATATTTAAATACATAATTTCTTATACTTTAATTCTACCATTATCACAATGTCGTTTTTATCATTAGGGTTCCGTACATTTTAAGAAAAAAAGGTATGGAGATATGGAGTTGAAATTTAAACCATATATGTACTCAAATCTAGTCTCTTAATTTAGTGAAAAAACATGTTTCTACGTTTATTAAAAAAAATATATGGCCGTTTATATAATAAAGAACGCGTATTTCTACGAAAATTGTATATTTGTGGCTTAATTCTAAAAAAAAATTGCTCCATTAAACGGAGGCAAAATTTGGTTTTGGCTAGTTTCGGCTAGTTCAAGTGAGGTATCAGATGAAAGCCTCTGAATAAGCTAAGCTTGATTTTCAGAAAAAGCTCGGGACGTCCAATTTTTGTATGGAACCTTTGATGGGCGGGTCGACTTGCGCTTGTCCGATTTTTTTAAAGTGTTATTCCACACGAAAAACATTTTTTTTAGAAACGTATAAAAAATTAAACCTAACGGGATTTGAGCCCGCGCCTATTTTAATATGCTTCTAAAAAACTATTACTATTTATAATTTAAAATATTTATATTATCATAAATATTTTAAATAATTAATAGTATTTTTAGTTTAGTATTCGACTAATTAGATTTTTTTGGTTTCACCTTTTGTTATATGTTCCAAGTTTGCCATGGACGTTTCTATTTTAAATTTACTTTACTTAAATCAATTCATCACAGTGAGAACGCTTAATGCGAACATCTTAGAGATGTTAGTTTTCTATTCAAATGTATGTATAATACGCTAGATGAGTCGTGGCCACCCTGAAGCTGGCTGTGCTGAGCAGATTTGATTTAGCTTATATTCTTACTTTCATTTATTTTTATTTCGACTATACAACGCGCTAGAGTTCAGAAAAAGTTCAGGGCAATCACGACTCATAGACCATACTGTAGAGAAGTCCGTAAAGAGCCGTACTGTGATGTAATAAATAAAAGAAGGTTGCAGTTATATATTTTTTTTATTTTACAACAACTAAAATTTTTGGACACACATCCGAAATCAACAATACAAAATAAAATTATGCAACTCAAAGCTTAAAAGATGTTCTTATATATAAAAATAAATTATATTATTAATTATTATTATGCTCTAATTATTTATAATTAAAATATAAAATTAAAAATAAAATAAACTTTACAAAAAAGTTTCACAGATAATGAATATAGAAGTACCAAAAAAAAAAACAAAAAAAAAATAATATTGTATATACATTTATAAAAACACTTCTTAGTACTTACTACTATTTAACTATATTATTTTTTAATAGTAAATAACGTGGCAGTTGTGTGAGAACTAATGTTTATATAATATAAAATAATTTTTAGGTAGCTTCTCGCTTATTCACTAGTCGTGGAGTGGTGGAATTTAACACCGTGCTTAGTATTTAAAAATGAGTGGGAATCGAACCAATTGCGTTTACAGTCAGACGCAGAACCACTATGACATTATAGTAATAATTACGATATAATTTTTAATTCAAAATGATAAAGTATTATTAGAGACGAGCTGCAGGGACACAAGCGTGAAACTCGACAGGTAAACTCGACAGGTCGTAGGTTTCGATTCCCATTCGAGGAAATGAAATATTTAATATTTTCATTTCATTTCGGGGGTCCAAGATGGAAGGCTTGCTCGCAGCGACCCCTGCCAGCCCTTACGAGGGCTGCAACGTTCCATCCGCCACGTGCACCTCGAGAGAGCGCACTGATAGCTGGTGTGTCAAGTGGCGACGAATGCGGCGTTGGGGACCGCCACCCAACACGCCATGTCCGGAACGGCGGGAGGTGGAGGACGGAGCTACAAATAGCTACGTGGAATGTAAGAGGAGGGATGGAAGAAAGATGAATGAATTATTAGATGTGATGGATGATAGAGATTTGGATGTCGTTTGTGTGACAGAGACCAAGCGAAAGGGCAATGACACGACCGATTTGCCGGGCAGTCGGGTCGCTTTCTGGGCCGGCGTACCAGAGAGCGAGCGGGGCTGTCAAGGTGTAGGTGTGTTATTGTCCTCTCGATTGGTTAGTGCAGCGGTTGAGTACAAGGCGATCAACCCGAGACTGCTTTGGGTTCGCTTCAAGCTGGGGTTAACAAGAGTATTCTTGTTAGTGGCGTATGCGCCAGTATCCTCAGCTCTATTAAGCGAACTCGAGGAGTTTTGGGAGAGTGTCAGGGATGTTCTAGGTAGCGTTAGAGGGAATGAAAAATTAATAATATGTGGCGATTTGAACGGATGGGTCGGAACTGCGCGAAGCGGTTACGAGGGGAGTGTTAGGTCAGTATGGTGACAAGAGAATAAATGAGGCTGGAAAGCTTATATTAGAAATTTGCAAGGAAAGGAATTTATTTGTGGCAAACACTATGTTTGACCACAAACAAATTCACATGTATACATGGGAGCGAACGGAAGGGAAAAGTATGATTGATTTATTCCTAGTGGATCAGCGTATTCGAAGCCAAGTCTTGGACACACGAGTGTTTAGGGGTTCTGATCTGGGAACAGACCACTATCTAGTCGTTGCTAGAATAAGGGATCTGTTCGCGGGTTGGCGCAGCTACACGAGGTGTCC
Source organism: Heliconius himera (assembly GCA_021202915.1). NCBI lineage: Eukaryota > Metazoa > Arthropoda > Insecta > Lepidoptera > Nymphalidae > Heliconius > Heliconius himera. The sequence continues at coordinate 293,975 of JAJHJA010000580.1, forward strand.
AGACTTGGAGTCGAATTACCGCATAAGAAGCTGGAAGCTTCAAGATCCACCGACTAGAAAGGAATATCAAGAAAGAGTTTCCAAAAAGCTAGACAGCAGTGAATCTGGAAATGGAAATATTGAAGTATGCTGGCAGAACCTTAGGGATTGTATGAAGGAAGCAGCGATAGAGGTATGTGGTAAAGGTAAAAGGGGCTTTAGCAAAAAGCGTGGTGAATGGTGGGATGATGAAGTGCAAGATGCAGTAGAAAGAAAGAAGAAGGCATGGCAGGATTATAAAGCCTCTGGTAAAGATAAAAGTATGAGAGAGATAAAAAAGAAAGAGTATAAGCTGCAAAAACACCAGACGAAAGTACTGATCAAGATGAAGCGTGAAAAGGCAGAGAATGAAAGAGATGAAAGGTTAACGAACAACTTCAAGGAAAATACGAAGCTTTTCTGGGGAGAAGTTAGTGTTTCTCGAGGTTGCTCGTTAGCCTGTAGAATGAAAGGGGTGCTTTCGAAAGACGGTGAAATTCTAACAGAACAACCACACGTTTTGCAGCGATGGGCGGAATTTTACAAGGAGATGTATGAATGTGATGACGCCTCAGTCTCAAGTAGCAGCGAAACGCTGAGTCTTGATGTAGCTGATGGCGAAATCAGTATAAAAGAAGTTGAGAGTGCAATTACGAAGTCTGAAATGTGGTGAGTCAGCGGGAGCAGATGGAGTTACTGCCGAGATGATCAAATATGGTGGGCCACGCGTCTTGGACTTGTTCTGGTTTTTGTGCAATTTGTGCTGAAATCAGGGGAGGTCCCAGACGATTGGCGAGGTGCGGTCATCGTGCCTTTGTATAAAGGCAAAGGTTCACAGATAGACTGCGCAAGCCATAGGGCTATCAGTTTGATTAGCTTAGGTAGTAAAGTTTATGCTAAAGTTTTAGCGAGAAGAATGCAGGAGAGATCTGAAAGGTTGTTGTGGAGGCCCAAGGGGGCTTTAGACCTGGAAGAGGGTGTATGGATCAGATCTTTTCCCTCCGCGTGATCACGGAAAAATTTTGGCCGTTAACCAAAAAGTTTTCTGTGCTTTTGTGGACTTGGAAAAGGCGTTTGACAGAGTTGTTAGAGCGAAATTATGGGAGATACTACCCCGGTACAATGTGAGCGGACCCTTGCTGCAGGCTGTAAAGTCTCTTTACAGAGATCACTCAGCCTGCGTGCGAGTAGGAGCTGGCATGTCGCCCTGGTTTGACATCCGATCGGGTGTTAAACAAGGTTGCGCCATGTCAGCTTGGTTGTTCAATTTGTATTTGGATAGCTGTCTCCAACGAGTGAAACAAAGTGATATGGGAGTGAAAGTAGGTGACCTGAATGTGAATTGCCTGCTGTACGCAGATGATGCAGTGCTTATTGCATCATCAGAATGCGAGTTGCAGGCATTGGTCACCACTCTGAAAGAAGGGTGTGAATATAATGGTCTAAGCTCAATGTGAATAAGACAAAGGTTCTGATTTTTGAAAGAGATGAAGAAAGGACGGAATGCAAGATCAGTGTAAATAGTATGATATAAGAACAAGTGAATGAAGTGGATTACTTGGAAGTATGTTCAGTAGAGATGGAAGATACGAGATGGATGTGGAAAGGCGTATTGCTGCCGGTAACAAGGTTAACGGAGCCTTAGCTGCATTGATGAGACGGCGAAACGTCAGCACAGCTGCGCGTTTGGCCGTACACAATGCAGTTTTGGTACCGACTCTGTTATACGGCAGCGAAACGTGGGTATTACAGAAGAAGAATGAAAGAAAGATGAATGCTGTGGAGATGCGATCTCTTCGTAGGATATGCGGAGTCAGCTTAGCTGATCGAATCCGCAATGAAGAGGTACACAGAATGGCAGGTACTAGCGAGGATGTCACGGTGAGAATGAAGAAGAACGTGCTCAGCTGGTTTGGACACGTCGAACGAATGAGTGATGAAAGTATGGCAAAAAAGATTTATGATGGAAAAGTGAGCGGTAAGAGAGGTAGGGGGAGACCTCGGTTGACCTTCGAAAACACAGTATCAAAGATACTGGAGGAAGGTCACGTAAAAAGCATGAGGACCCCCGAAGGGCATCTATGAAGAGGTTGATGACAGTGGACGAGGCGAAAGAGGTATGTAGAGACCGTAGCGTTTGGCGCTCCGTTCTCTCTGACTACCCCGCAAGGGATAAAGCGTGAAGCTAAGTTAAGTTAAGTTAATATTTTCATTTCTACACACTGGTGTCACGCAAAAGCGCGACGTTGAGTTCCGCCACTCAAAACGTAAAGCCTTCAGAAATCGGCAGAAAGTGGACAGTGGGTATCAATACGAGGCTCCTTCTGCCTACCCTGTAAGTATTATTCTCACACGATCATTATACAAACAAAAGAAAAAATAAATTATTAAACATGATAAAATAACAGTAACATGGTTAAAAGTCACGAAAAAGTCAATAAAAGAATGACAATGTAATAATGTGTATAATAAAGTGAATGGATTATTAAAAAAATGTTTTTTTCTATTTATCTTAATATTATGTTATTATTTCTGTAAAAAAAAACATACATCATATTACTATTAATAATCTGTGGTTCGTTATAAAATTGCGTTGTACAAGTAATTTAATAATAGTATAGATAAAATTGTTTACTAAATTATTCTTAGGAATATATTTAAACTTGCCAATTTTGAAAAAAAAAATTGTATATATTATATAAAACACTTCGTATAAATATTATTATACACTAATAAATAAATAAACAACTTCGTAATCTTTCCATTTACAGTTAAAATATAGAATCGCAGAACTTAACACCCGATTTCGTCTAAACAGACCAAAATAACAGATTTTTGAGCAGGACTGTAACCCACGACCAAATCGTTTACTTAGTACACTATACTAAAATAACATCACAATTATCAAATATTACCTAATTTAATATTATTGCTTGGTGAAATTTAAAATTGCGGTCAAAATGAATAAAAAAGTAAAATTTATTAAATGATATATCATTTTAATATACAAACTAGATATATATTTTTTTATATAATATATTAATTAAACTATGCATATTATGTAATAAGATTCCACTATAGCTTTAAAAAACGAGTTCACGTTCACCAAGCGGGTTAGCTTGGTGGTAGGTCATGATCCTTTTCCCGCTACTCCCTCTCAAAGCTAGGCAGAAGAAATCTAGTATTAAGATACTCCATTCCCTACTTTCCACTGAATTATTGAAACATTGTGTGTGGAGGGGCGGAACTCAACGCTGCGCTTACGTCGGCGTCAACAGACCTTCCAAATATAAAAGATAAGATTTTTACAGTACACATGACAGTTTCTGCATTAGAAGCGATGCGAATTCTTTAAACGTACAATATAGTACTGCTTTGTCGACCCAGCGTGTTTAAAAAATAATTTAAAATTGCACCACTAGATACAGAATAAATCAAATAATCATTTTCAACAAATATTTTTTTATCTGTTGTTGTATATGTATTTGTATTAAGATCTTGCAATAACGCCGACGATAATATAAATAATTACAACATCACTGTTGTCAGGCCTGGGGAGGTTCATCCAGCGGTTGGCTTGCGGCAGGTCATGGTCCCGTTCCCGCTCTTCCGCTCGAAGGTGGAGGTGGGACCCACTACGACTTGTGGAAGATGTTGATGATGAGGATTCGCATTGATCCGGGTTACCCGTGTCTCTGGAAATATAATTTAAATTATATATAAACATATTATAAAAATGTAATTGATGACTGTCTGTACATGAAAGATATATCGAGAAAAAATATTATTGGGTAAAATGTAAAATGTAAAATGCAGCTTTCACTATTGCCTTTAAATGTCCCTTAAAGTTGAATGTTCGTTTTATTTTAACCAATAAAAAAGATTTACCAATATAAAGTATTTTCTTCCACTAAAATGCTGCAAAAAAACTCTTTTATTGTATTGGCTGATACTTCAGTTCTCTATGTAGAGATATTGTTATCGAAAACTAATATTAGAAATTCAAATTCTGCTAATATTATAAATGTAACGTAAATAAATTAACAGGTTTATATGAAACTTTTAGAGGTGCCTCATAGGTACTTTATAGGTGATAAATCTTATATTAAAAAAATGTTATAAATAAAAATAAAATAATCGTATAAATATTTACTTATGAAATCCATTGGTTTGACATGTATTGTAGCCGCCGCAATGTTGGCACTTTAGACCTACCACGTGGAATTTGACTGTTGAGAGCTGAAAAACAATTAAATTTACATTACATTCAATTATATTATACAATTAAATTTATTAAAATAGATTATTAATTAGCACTTCTCAAATAATATAATTATTGTTAGATGTCCTACAGGGATATTATTTGAGACACTCTGTTCCCGATGCACTGCCCTATTGTCGAGACATTGAGTATTGAATCGTGGAACTCAACGCTGTGCTTTGTCTATCAAAGCAAGGAACTAGCATTACGCTGTATCTCGCGCGCAGCAGGGTAGGCAGAGGGAAACTAGTCTTAAGACACTCCGTTCCCCACTTTACGCCGAGTTCTAGAGGCATTGCGTGTTGAATGGTGGATGCTCAACGCCGCGCTTTGCCCCGACACCAAAGCGAACGAATGAAAATATAAACGTAAATAAATATTTCACTTCCTCGAGGGGGGATCGAACCAACAACCAGTCGATTTTACAGTCACACTTTGTGCCCCTGGCATCGAAGCAAGGGAAAGAAAATAATTAAAATATTATTATTCTTCCGAGGGACATTGAAATCGCTACTGTTGCATTTATACTAGGACAGCATAATTATTAGTTTCAACTTTCAGTTGTAGGTTCAATCCAAATTCGAGGGAATGTATTGCTTTTATTTCACTGCTCTGTTAAAACAAGCGTTGAGACTGATTGCGCCACTCAGTGGGACAGAAACTTAACTAATTTGACAAGCCTTAATTTTCATCTAATGAAAAAAAATATATTTATCTACTACTAATATATCTCTACGTCTTTTTTTATATAAAAGATAAAAATCAAAGTTAATAAACTTTTGTATGTATTGATATTATATATTTTTTACCTTATGACAGTCTTTACACAATATAGTAGTTTTATAGTCGGCGTATTCGGGAGGCATGGGCGTGGCTGCCACTTCGGAGTCTAAATAGTTCCAAAGCTGTAAACAAAAATATTACAATATTTTCGTAATATAAAAACAAGCATTGTTAGCTTCACGCTGTATCCCCGCGTGACATCCATCGAATAGAATTCAGGGGTACGTGGGGAACGGAGTGTCTTAACACTCTACCTACAACGCTACATGCGGGATACAATTCGATTCGAAGGATGTCACGTTGAGTGGCGGAACTCAACGTCGCACCTCATAACAATGTAAGGAGAGACAAAACGAAAATATTCAATAATATATCAAAATATATTTCTTTGAGTGGAAATCGAATCCACAACCGTCGCGTATCAGCACCAAATCCTCACTGATTTGAGTGGTTTAATAGAACTACGTAATACACTAACATTGGTCATATCAATCATGCTGGTCTGGCAGGTGGGGCACGCGTAGTGGCCGGACTTCAGCATCTGTTCGAAGCAGGGTCTGTGCAGCAGGTGCCCGCAGTCCGGGATGTGGCACGGGATGCGCGACGTGTGGATGTCCTCGAGGCAGACCGGACAGTTGGCCCGGGATACGTTTTCTACGCACTGGAAACATAAACAATTATTTTCTTTTTTCTGCTGTATCCCTCTTGTAGCTTAGTAGGCACAGGGAACCTAAGAACA